>PVHP010003207.1:0-81079 GCA_004024765.1 Zapus hudsonius | reverse complement strand
TTCCCAGCTAGCTAAGCATTCGCTCTCCCTGCAAAGCATCCTGTCCAAGCATGTGGCCATGAGCACCGCTCGGTGGGATTCACTCAATCCTTCTGTGATCTTGTTCTTAGGTCATTCATCTCAATCTTTCTGTGCAGGGGTCCTTAGTCCTCTGTCAGGGACTAGCTTCTTCATGACTCTGCTCAAATCCTATTCTTTTATATACATTTTGGAGTTTCATATACAGTCTCCACTCTAGAAATGGAGGTAGGAAGGAAATTTATTTAAGGTTAGCAGTTACAGTTTCTGCAAATAAATGACCTAATGGATTTATATGAGAGTGGACCACATGAGGTCCCACAAATAAGCACACAAGAGTCAAGGGTGGAGTGGCTGTAATTCAGCTGGATCTCCAATGACAGTGCCTCATTTAGCGTTGGGGATCAGTTTGGAAACATAACAAAAGGAGATTTTCGATGACTTGAAGTGCTAAATAAAAATTGATTATATTTATGATCTGAGAGCAAATATTTTTTGACCACTGCTGGCCTATTGACTCATCCATTGATATGGTCGTAGCTGGTAAAACATATCAAATACTTGGCAATCTGCTAATACTCATTTCCACCTGGTAACTATGACTACATTGATAAAGTAAGTCCTCGCTGTTAAAAACTGTAGAGTTCATTTTCCCTGTGACTGGTATTTGACTAACTGGGCTTTTCTAACAATTATACTATCTTTCCTGATACTCTCTATACTGCGAAAGATGAAATATTAATGACTAGCCTTTGTTGAACTCTAAGTACCAGGCACTGTGTCTCAGCCATCATCTCAATTCTCGTTACTCAGGTGGAGACTATTATCATCTGTTGACATATTCATAAGTTAAATCACTTGTTCTGTCACACAGTTAACAGAAAGAAGTGGGTTGGCGTTCCCTCTTAAGAACAAGGAGGATCAAGTCCAGGCTTTTACTCACACCAGGTGCCATTTCCCTCATATTGCTTTACAATTTTATCTTCAATCATCAGATTTTTTTCTTTTAGGTATATCATTATTTATTAATTTTAGAAAGAATGAGATGGAAAAAGACACACAGAGAGAGATAAAGGGGAGAAAGAGAGAGACTGTGCACACTAGAGCCTGCAGCCACTGCAAATGAACTCCAGATGCATGTACCACCTTGTGCATCTGGGGTTGTGTGAACTCCAGATGCATGTGCCACCATCTGGCTTTCCATGGGTACTGAGGAATCCAACCTGGGTCCCGGGCTCTGCCAGCAAATGCCTAAACCACTGTGCCATCTTTCCAGCCCCCTCTTTCAGGTATAAAAATGCACCTTAAAATTATGAGATATAATTTTTGTAATGTTCAGGTAGGCTCACAAATTAAGATTTTTTTAAAAAAGAGGTTTCATGATTTCACTGAATGAACATAGCCCCATGCAGGCAGAGCACCAGTGGTGAGGGGCTGAAGCTCTCTGGAGGTGTCCCCTTCTCGACTCTGAAAGGGGACACCTCTGTTTGTAGTAACTGTTCCACCCAACAATGACAGTCCTTTCTGTGTCCTTGTCATAATCATTCTAAGGCCCATTGTTGAGGTCTAATAAGTGCCCTTCTGTTGCCCCTTATTTTTAAAAAAATTTAAGGGTCTTTCCTTGAGCTGACCAGTACCATCGGTTAGTTACCAAGTGGCCTGGCACACTAGGGCAAGCATGTTTCACTGTCTCCTCAGCTAAACCACCATGTCTAATCCAGTCCATGCTCAGGTCCATTTCCTTATGCCTTCTGACAACCTAACACAATCCTCATCTTTTCTTCATGATACTATTGTAGAGTCTCTGCCAAGTGGACTCAATGATTCTGAAGTGAATTTCCTTTGAAACCTGTTCAGACCTAGCCCAGAATCAAGCATCAAGCAAGGGTAGTTTCAATATATATATATATATATATATTTCCTGGTAGCAATTGAGACAGAATAAGAAATCCCTCTACCTTTTGATAAACCTAACTGCTCTGGCATTATCTTAGGCATTGACACTTAACCAGGGAGCCTGACACTCCGTGCTCCCTCCACCCTAAATATCAACAAGACGGGTAATTTTGGACCAGTTCTCAGTTTCTCTCATTTCATTTCTTCAACGGAAATGAACTGAGCTGATCACTCAGCAAGTGGATATCGTATTATTGAATCCACATTTGTGCCAAGGACTGTATGCAGCCATGGCAATACTTTACTCATCAACTCTTAGGGTTAGTTTCTGTGGTTCTGTGGATTCCTTGGGGAGTTGCAGTTGCAGCGGCACCTTAACTCCCTGTTTGTCCACGGAGCTGTATGGACAGAGTCTTGGGATAGTGCTGAGCCCACAAGAGGAAGAACTCTCGGGAGGCAGTTTCAGTAAACAGCTCATTTATTATGCACGAAAACTTGTTGTTTATATAGAAGAAAAACCAGAAGCAGGGCCATGATCAGCAAGTGGATTGACAGGGGCAGGGTGATCTGTGGATGTTTCATGAAGGGATTGATAGGGGCCAGTACCCTGTTGATGCCTGGTTTGCATAGATAAATTGAGGGGACTCTCTCAGCTCCAAGTGGCAGGAATTACGTGTTTTTAGGCAGGTAACAGATGGCGGTGACTGCAGAGGAACTTTCAAACTTTTTATTGCCCAGGCTAGGTAGCTGAGGTATGTGAGCTCCAATAAACTCAGGCCTTGAAGTGCCTGGGCTTATCAGGGTTGCTGAAACCCACCAGGGGCTGGAGATTTTAGGAAAAAGGAAGCAGACAAGGCCAAACTGCTGCCAGTCTCAAAATGAGGATGAGATTATGGGGACTTCAGGCCAGTCTCAACTTTCCTTTAACCCTATGTTCTCCGTGCCTCTCAGTAGGGTCCCACAAGTTTCATGCTATTTGAAAAGAGAAAACAGATGTGATTGAACTTGTAAACACATTCCACCAGCCAATAGCTAAATTGTTTGTGAATTTTCAAGCACTGTTATCTTTAAGATTTCAAATAGTGCCAAAATGATATTGGTCATAAAAAGGGGATGTTCTTGATAAGATACCTCAGGAAAAGTTGTCATTTATTGACCATATTTGAGTAGTAAGTTTAGGAGTCATTGAGGACAGACTACTTTTGTTAAGTTCTGCATATTAGTCCACTCGGTTATCTTTACTTTTGTTTTACAACTGGGAAAAATAAGTGTCTAAAGAATTCATCATCCTAAGGTCATGTGACAATGCTTACAACTAAGTTTCATACCTTGGCCTCATCTGACAACAAGGCCTGCCATGTCAGTGTCTTATCACATTACACTGCTGGGGAAGTCCAGTAATGTATTTAATCCTTTCTTAGCATGTGCAATGTTGGCTGCACTTACCAGGAACCTCTTGTGTTTTAAATAAAATGCAGCATAGCTCAAATCACAGTGGGTCTTTCTCTGTTGACTATCCTTGGCTGCCTGTTCTTAAAACTCTGATGGCAGCACTTTTGTTGCTGAAGTACAGCCTGGAGTGGAAGTTGATAAATGTTTGGAAGGAAATCAGAAATGCAATAACTGCTTTATTAAGTATAAGAGATCACTATACTCTGAGTTTAATTAAAACTTTGGGAGCTGGTGAGATGGAAAGGCAGATAATCCAGATCAGACCGATTTCTAAAAATTCCACTTCTTGCAGATCATACCTTGAGAATAAGATCATGTCCCCTGGTGTCAAAGGAAATGGCGGGATCTCAGGGATTAACCCCTGCAGGTACACTGCCAAGCCAGAGTGAGTCTCAGTACTCTTACTGCCACCTCCAGGGACACAATGGACCAGCGTGCTTCTCTCCACATGCTTTTGGAATTAATGTTGAAATAGAAGAATATCCTAACACACATTTTTATAACAGATACTCTTTTATAAATTTTCATTAGAATTAAGTCCATGGTAATGAGCTATGTGATAAGATTTCCTCATGACTATAGGATCTTTAATTGCAATAGAAATATGTGATGATTTTCTGACTAAATAAAAAGTAGGCTAGGGAAAAAGTGTTGGAGGTTTTAGCTGTTTAATGTCCATTAAATTTGGTGTCAAAAGGACTATTGTTGGCAAGATATAGAATTTTTTCCAAATTTACTGAAAAATATGAGAATGAAATGTGTCTTTGAGAAATTCTACCTCTTGGCAAGACTGTCAGCATACATCTATAATCCCAACCACTTAGGGGCTAGGGGCAAAAAAAATTGTAACTTCAAAAAAATAGTAAATTCAAAGAAAAGTATAAATTTCATGTGATTGCAAAAAGAGGTTTATGTCTCAAGATTATTAAATACATATGTGAAAATGTCCTAATGAAACGCATTATTTTATACAACCCATAGAGGCAATATATATGCAAATTTAAAATGTGGAATTCAATGCCAGCTATGCAATAATTAATTATAGGGAATACATGTAGCTAATTATTGGTGATTTAACTTTTACCAAAGGATGGAATTGTCTTCTTTAGTAGAATTTTCTGTCCTACCCCTTTATTGCAACATGACTTTATTTTTCTGTTCATTTTCTTTTGGTAGTTTAGTGGGAACATTAGCCAGGGCCTCATGAGTGCCACACAAGCTCACTAACACTGAGCAACACCTGCAGTCCATCACTGGTGGATTTTAGGCAAGTGCTCTACTGCTGAGCCCCTTCTCAGACCTTTCCACTTGATTTTCTGTCCTCTTGGATGTATTCCTTTAGGCCTCAAGATCCCTGGGCTTCCAAAGACTATAGAACTCCCTGGGAGATGGAATCCTCCAATTTTCTCATTTACTTAATGATTGTTGAGGTTCTACTTTATCTGCTGTCTCTCTTTTTAAAATATTTTATTTATTTACAAACAGAGAGAGAGAGAGAGAAAATTGAGACAGACATATTGGGTGTGCCAGGGCCTCCAGCCACTGCAAATGAACTCCAGATGCATGTGCCACTTTATGCATCTGACCTTATATGGTTACTGGGGAATCAAACCGAGTTTTTTAGGCTTTGCAAGGATGCGCCTTAACCACTGAGCAATCTCTCCAGCCCCATTTGTTATTTATTCTTATTCGTCTATTAAGCTTTTATGTTATAGCTACTGAAAGTTCCATCATTTTGATTGTTTATCAGTGGATAATGTCCTCTACTTTTGTTTTTTGAGGTATTTATTTATTTATTTGAGAGAGGGAGGGAAAAAGAGAAAGAGAATGTCAATGCTCCTGCAAATGCCAGATATATGTGCCACTTTGTGTATCTGAGTACTGGGGAAATCAAATTCGGTCCCTCGGGCTTTCAAAGCAAGTGCCTTTAACCTCTGAGCCATCTCTCTAGGGTCTTACTCTAGCCCAGGCTAATCTTGACGTTCTTTAGACTAGGTTGGTGTTGAACTCACTGCTATGTAACTCAGCCACACCAGTGCTGTGATGAAAGGCATAAGCCATCACAACCAGCTTTCTAATATAACTTATCGCAGGTGTTTAAGTTTGGTGCTCAGTTTCTCAATGAATTTTAATTTCATGACTGGTATGTGAAAGAACAGATAACCAGGAGATATATAGATAAATGAAGAAGAAACTATATGAACATATAGGGATGAATATTAAACTCTACCAACATCTAAGCTAGCCCAGAGTGTCCCCTGTCACACAGTGCTTGCTTTCAAACGATCAACAATTTCTTAACATCAGAGTTTCTTGTAGTCAGCTTACATGCTGCTAGAATGAATCTCCAACCCAGGCACAGTTTATGGGAGGAAGGATTTATTGAAGCTATAGATCCACAGAAAGTTTCATAATGGTGAAAGAGGCTGGCCCCCTTTCACAGGTTCAAACAGAGAGAGAAACCCATCACCAGCACTACACACATATAAGCAAAATGGCAGGTGGGGAAAAGAAGTTTTCTCCCTTTTTATGTAGCCATATGGCAGGGACTTGCAACCTTACCCAGACTTGCTGACTCCCTGAGTCTCTAGAATGTTCTTCTTGTACTGCCCTCACAGGAAAGGAGAGTTTGTTTCTAGCTCCCCTGAGCTTCCTTGCATCCTGAACCCTACAGAGACAGCTGCCTTCCTGTGAACATCCTCAGATACCCACTCAAGATTACTAAAAAGGTCAAGTTGACAACAAAACTTAACCATCACAAAGTTATATTTTTCAAAAAATTGAGCAATTATATCATTTTACAGTCAACATTTAGTTAAAAGTTTATTTCAATCATTGTTTATTTCAAACATTGAATTATTGTTTATTTCAAACATTGAATAAATAATTTAGCTTGTTATTGCAAACATCTGTATCATGGTCCTTTCTCAAATTAAGAGATGAAATAATTGGTAAATACAGGATAAAATAATGGGTTTCTTCAAAACCTCCACTTTGGTAAATTCATACCAAGTTACAGTATATATATTTCCTGACAATATATTTAGGAGACTAAGTTGTAAACTATTGTTTCTTTTCTCCTAAAGACTATGGTTAATATCTCAAAAATGTAACAGTTTGCAGCAAAACAACTCTGAAGAAAACAGAAATATCAGAAGTTGAACTAAATTACAGCTGAGAATCTGTAAAAAGCAGCCTTTGCTGATAAGAAAAAGATTAATTTTATGGTGTGCACTCTTCTCCAAATGAAGGATATAAATTATTTTTCAGTAGCTTGACAACCAGAAAAGGCAAACGCTTGCTTTCCCTACAGCTTCTGCTTTTCCACTGCGCCGATCTCCAGCCAACCTATGCGGTGGTTCAACAGACTTCTCAAAAGACACTCTCTTGTTGGTGTTACTGTTTCCTTAATTTCTAAGCTCTACAAAGTAATTCAAATAGTTATATTACAACTTGAAAGATCAGATCTTATAGGTTAGGAATCCAAAAATGAAATAGCATCTGAATTTCTGTCCAATTAGTTCAGTTATCCTACCATGACTTTAAATTGCTCAAATTTTTATCAGAGGGTCCCCTCCATTCCTACACTGACACAGTTACATTCGTGAATCCATGTTTTGAAACAAAGACATGTGGGTTTATCATCTTATCCCCACAGACGGCCCTTAGTGAAGACACACATTTTTGTAGCCCACTGAAAAATTAAAATGTGAGGCCTTCGCCAGGCGTGGTGGTGCACACCTTTAATCCCAGCACTCGGGAGGCAGAGGTAGGAGGATTGCCATGAGTTCAAGGCCACCTGAGACTACAGTGAATTTCAGGTCAGTCTGGGCTAGAGCAAGACCCTACCTTGAAAAAAACCAAAAAATAAAATAAAAAATAAAATAAAATAAGATGTGAAGCCTTCTGTTCAAGTATTACTAAATTTTTCAAGGTATTGTCAGCAAAGCCAAGAAACAAGTGCAGGACCCACCTACGCTGGGAAACGTGTGTGAGCCAGGGCAATAGACCGCCTCTCTTCTGCCAGCCACCTGCCATCAGGAGCTCAGCAAACGCCAGCTGCCTCACCCAGAGTTATGCCCTTTCCCAGTGGGGACAAAATTCAATAATTGCAATGACACAAAGGTACAAAATTTTGCTTCTTTTGCCCCATCTTGGAACAAATTAATAAGGTCATGACACCTTCCGAGTCACTGGCAGTTGGCTTAACAGTCCTCTAAGATGACTTCAGGTCTCAACATCTCCCTGTTCGAATCTGGTTCCCTTTGCCTACACAACCCCCCCTCCCACTGCCTACAGACATTATTTGGATGCACCCCCATCTGCATATTAAAACGTCCCTGAAGTCTTCTACCCAGGGAGCCCAATCTTTGAACCTGGATTTTAAGCCCCTTGTACTTGTAAACACAGTGGTCATTAGAAGAACACCTCTCCCAGCCTATCACTGTGGCACATCATTTTCTAGGTGGCACTGAGCTGGTGCTACATGAAGTCTGATGTGGAAATGACAGCGATTTTAGAGGAGGGGCTGTAAGAAGTGCAGTTGGTGTCCATGAGCATTTTAAATTCTTCTAAGTTAGATGATTTGGTCTTATAAGAAATCTTTTATGTAGATATTTGAAATAGTGGAATTTTATACACCAGATATGGAAGCAGCAGAGAAGGGACTCATGGTACTATGCAACTTATCAAAGCTCAAGCCTTGATCACCAGCCTATAAAGTTATACGACTGTCCAATGCCATATATATATATATATATATATATATATATATATATATATATATATATATATATATATATATATTTCCTGTTCAATGACACTTTTTCTATTTCTGGATTTTCTTGATAAAAAGGAACATCTTGCAGCCAAATATCAACTTCTATAAACCAATGACAGGATGCCTCAGTTTCTGGAGTCCCTATATTCTCAAGCAAAGCATTTTTTTCACCATCACACCTGCAAGACTCCAGGCAATTGCACTATGAGTTTGAAGAATGATTTGTGTAATAAGTAACACTGTGTGCTTAGGGGAGTGGGCCACAGTGTGCCAATGTGATTGGACAGCTTACATGAACAGTGTGATCTCTTTGTGTTCTGAAACTGAAAAGTTCTGAGGTAAACTTACACAGATACTGTATATTCCATATGACAGACTCCGTTTAAATTTTCTTCCAGGGCCTTTGGCTTGGTGAACTTCCTGAGTGACAGTACTTTGCCATGTGTACTCACACACAATTACCAAGACAATTAAAGGCATCCTGAAAACTCAGCTGAGATAGGATACATGAAAGCTTGTGTCTTTAATCTTCTGGACCTCTCCCCACGCACATTTCAATTCATACTAAATCCTTTCACAATAATAACCATAATATTATAGCATGATCATATAAGCTTCTGATCCTTAAGAATCAGCAAATTGAAAGTTACCTTAATGATCCGAATATAGCTTTATCTTAGACAGAATGAGAGGAAACCCCAAATAGGACTTTTTGTTGTTGTTATTATTACCTTGGTCTCAAATATGAATATCCCAGGTGTCTATTTCAGAGGGTTCTGGGACTCTCTGCAGCTGCACCACAAACCTCCCTGAAATGGGGGCATGAGCAGAACATTAAAAGCCTCCTTCTTTTACCTTCATAAAGCTAAAACAGTGGAGAGAGCGGTATTTCTTAGCAGATGCCATTGCTCTGGTGGGATATGGTAAAAGAGAGAGGTCTTTTGAAAGTGCCTTTTGATAACATTTAAGACAAAGGGGACATCTAGGGTACTGTGCCATCTGGGGTACTGTGAAATCTAGGGTATTGTCACATCTAGAGTACTGTCACATCTAGGGTATTATGACATCACATCTAGGGTACTGTGACTTCTAGGGCACTGTGACTTCTAGGGTACCATTGACTCCTAGGCTCTCCATAACCCCCGACCCCATGGACCAGTTTGCCCACAGAGGAAGATACCCAGCTGATTTGGGACAGGGAAGAGGGAAATTGAGGAATTTGGGACACCAACACATTTTTTGTTCAATCAGTATCTCTAAATATGGATAATAAAGATATAATTTATAAAAAAAAGAGAAAGATGCCTGGTCATTGGAGTCATATGATTTTGAGGTTATAACATCAGGAATGGACTTAGGGTATAACAAGAAGGAGGGAAAAGATTTCAAAATGGAGAAGTTGAGTGGAATAAGTAGGAATAAGACTGCGTATTAAACTATTAACCACTGACCACAAATTATTACATATGTACCCTTCTAACTGTCCTTCCTTCAAGAGGAAATGAGGAACCAGATGTAGTATGTGGTCTGTGTCATTCAATTTCTGGTAGCACCACTATATTGTGCCTAACCTTTGTTTCTTTCTATCAGCTGGCCACAGGGAAGTCCCAATAGAGCCACAGGGTCAAAAGAAGTGGCAAGGGTGGTAGATGATGGCTCTGGGTGTGTCGTCGCCTTTAAATAATTTTAGCATCATGGCATATGTTGGCTCATATGTTCCAAATGATGATCAACTCACATGACACCTGGACTTCTTGTATGACCTCTATCAAGAAGAAATGGCCTTTCCTTCAGTAAGTCTGGAAAGCAACTCTGGGAATTGCTAATTAGCAATGTGATCAAGTTTGAAGAGCTGTGACTTCTCATACAAATCATTTAGGACTTAAACAGCTGTCCTGCTCCAGAGACCATAGCCAACCAAATAGGAAAGTTGATGCCCATCAGACCATTTTAATGATTGCTGTGGAACTGTGAGGAATTGCAGCTACTATTCGTACATTTTTTTCCACCCTGGACCTCTTGGCTCCTGCCACCTGGAATAGCCTCATCCATTCTTGCCATGAATAAGAGAACAACATTCTTCAAGAAGTCTAGAGCTTGCTTTGGAATATTTATGAGACAGTAAAGGAATGTTCCTTTCCTGGTTAAAGTTCTTAGGAAGAGGACACATTGATCTTGCATGATAAAATCACCATAACATCACAGTTGTACAAAGCCTCTGGTCATAGTTCTATCCAGTATGATGAGGAAATCATCATACTGGATAGAACTATGGTTTTTTAATCCCTGGTAGTTTATTCCACCAACATGTCTGAGTTTCAAACTTGTGACAACTCTTAGAGCAATTTCCAGCTCTTTAAGCTGTATATGGAATTCAAAATTCTGTCAAGTGAAGCAATTTCAGTAAAATTGGCTGGTTCCAATTTTACTTCCTTCAAATTTGATTGCATACTCTTAGGATCATTCTCAAATTTGTTCCATGAAATCTATGGAAATGCATTTCAAAATAATATTTTGGGGGCTAGGGAGATGTCTCAATGGCTAAAAGTTATTGTTTACAAAGCCTGTTGTCCCAGATTCAATTCCCTATTACCTAGTTGGGCCAGATGCACAGAGTGGTACATGCATCTGGAGCTTGTTGGAGGGGAAAGAGGCCCAAGTTCATTCTCTCTCTCTCTCTCTCTCTCTCTCTCTCTCTCTCTCTCTCTCTCCATCTATCTCACACATGTGGATGCAAATTATATTTTAAAATAATATTTTTATAGTGCGTTTGGCCTTTTTCACTGGTTACAGGTGGGACTTCATCCTCTGAATTTTGTAGACTTGAGCCTACAGGTGTCAAAGGAATGAGATAAGTAGAATTTAGATTTTATACATTTACCATGAAATATGTATATAGTTCATTTAATAAAACTACATACATAATTAAATATATATTTATACATAAGAATATACACACATACATATATACATAGTTATAAATGTGAATGAATGACAGTAGAAAGGCATTGGGAATCAGGAGTTAAATGAGATGGGGAACTTAAGAAGGCAATAGGGATGAATATAATCAAATTATATTGCATATATATGAAAATCTCATAATGAAGCTCATTATTTTTTATAATTAGAATATATATGAAAACAAAGATAGACATATTTCAAAGTTATGAGAGTGATTCATTAGAAGTTCCTTGCAGGACAATTATCTCATAAAAAAAATTAGACAGGGAATAAAGAGTCAATTTTATGCCAAAAAGGGTAAAATATGTAAAGGTGTCCCTAGCTATTAGCTTCACTAAATGTGACCTTATAACCCCTTCATTCAAGTGTCAAAATGTGATGGTTTGAGTAGCTTCTGGCTACATGCTATGGAATGTGTCAAACACATACTAAAATGTAGCCAAATTAGGAGGAACCCTTTTTCAGATATCCAAGAAACAACCCAAAGAATTCAAGTTCAATGCTAAGTTTCTCTGGAACCATTTTCTATAAAAGTTCATTCATTGGTCAGGGTTCAAAGATGAACTACGAGAAATTATATAATAGATTTGTTATAAGGATTGAACGAATGGTATTGACAGGACTTAGTTTCATGCATGTCTATTGCTTCGGTAGCTGAGACAGAAGCTGAAGCCAGGAGAGCAGGCAGTTGAGAAGGGCAAATGGTTACAGGTGAACAGAGTGTGGTGGGGCAGGAGGAAGGACATGGTTGACTCCAAGCAAGCAGGTCTGCTTCAGCCTCTCGTGTTTCTCATGTCTCGTCCATGTCAGTGGAGGCTCTCTCTCGGCCATGGAACTCAATGAAGCACTCTGAGGTGGGCACCCATCTGCTCCCTTTCAGCAGGGAGAGTAGCCCATGGGTGTGTCAGCTTCCACCTGACTCTGGCCTCACTCCTCCTTCTCAGGCTCTGTGCACTTTGTGACAAGGATGGACCCAGAGCCTCTTGGGGAAAGGATTTTCAGCTTGGAGAAGCTGAGGTGGGACTTCACCATTGTAAGTGGCTTCTTGTGTAAAGATGAGCATCTGAAAGACGTTACTGAATGGGTTTGGCTTCCTTGTGAGCAGTGCTGGAAGGCCAAGCTCACTTCTTAAATTGATGTGAGTGCAAATCATCTCCGCTGGGTGGAGGCGCCAGAGGGAGCATGCAACAGGTGTGCCTGGATGACTTGGGACAGAGGTCGTGGTCATTCTGCACCTAAAGAAAGACATTTCCAAAATCTGGAGAATTGGTTTTGGCATTCACACGAGAACTTCCATGCAGCGGCACCCTGAGTCTGCTGACATGCTGTGTTTTTACTCCAAAAGATATTGGAGACCTACCAGTTCCTTGGTGAATCTGGTCACCAAAACAGCAAGACAGCACCCGAGGTCCCAGTGGGTACTCCAGGCCAGGATGCAGGGGGGAAGAAACATCCAGGTTCATTGGGTAATGGCCAGGCCAGGGTCTAATCAGGCATCTTTGGAGATGAAAAGGCGCCACACTGACAGAGTGAGGAAGGGGCTTTGGCAGTGAGCGAGCTCAGTCATTATCATTCAAAAGCAATTCCAATGAGCATTCAGGGAAATTAGCTTCCCCAGATTTAGATTGCATGTGATTGTTAATGGCATGGTACACGTTGGTTTTTATCCACATCTATATGATGTCAGCTTCAACATGAGATGTTGCAGTTGATTTATGCCTCACAGTTGTCACCGTTTGATTATGCAGTTCCCAAGACTGCGCAAATCCTCCAGTGACTCTCGTTTCTCTCTGAAAATAGAACGGAATAAATTGGTTTAATTTTTGCCGCTTGATCTCAGCGAAGATACAACTTCAAATTTCTTGAGAGAGTAAATATTTTGTTATTTTATGAAATTTTTAATAATCAGTATTAGAATTGTGTATGTTTTATGGAAACCGTTATTCCAAAGCATGTAAAGTAGTAATTGAACTTGTTGCTGAATATAAAATTACTCTCTGGAAACAGTAGAGATGCAATTTCAGCCTGCAACAAAACTACTATTGCTTAAGCATAAGTATGGGAAATTTGAAATTTTTCTGTTTAAACCTTCAATTGCTTCATGAATATCAGCAAACGTATTTTGTTTGTGTCTGTAGTATTGAGATATTTCCATTTTTGCATTCAAATATATCCAAAATTTAAGAGTTTTTTCTCTTGTGATAAAATTTAAGAGCACACAAAGTAATATTGCTGCATGTCTTTATCGGTAACAAATTATGTACAGAATTAAAGAACAAAAAACCCACCTACATAGGCCATTTCTCCAAAGACATATATATATATATATATATATATATATATATATATATATATATATATATATATATATATATATGTCCTGAGAAAATAGAGAAATTCTCTCCTGCTGCCACCTAGTGGTATAAAAAGTATAAACACACCAGGTAATATTAACTAAAAGATTTTATTTATCTTTTTTCTTTTTTTTTTTTTTTTTGTTTGTTTGTTTGTTTTCAAGACAAGATCTCTAGGGATTACATGACTATTTAGAAATAATTAGCACTTACTATACATGGCAATTCAACTTCTGTATCTCACAATTGTTACACATAAATGAGAAGATGTGCCATAGAACAAATCCATACAAACTTATCTTAAAGGAAATTTAGGAATTATCCAACCAAATATTTTAATTTTACAAGTGAAAAAAAATAAAAAATACCAAAGTAACTTAATTTTTATTTTAAGTACATCCTGATTGTTTAAATAAAGAAGGAAATTAAAACTATAAAAATTTATACACACATGAATTTTAGGGCAAATAACTTTAGGAATTACTAATTTTTAAGGTTTTATAAGAATAATTATTAGTGATATGAATAATATAAAAATCCAGGCATATAGTAAATTCACATTTTATTACATACTATGTATAAAGCTCTTTAAGAAAATAGGTTCATCAGCCATGCAGATCTAGAATGTCCATGTTTTAGGTGACCTCATTCAGTTGGTGTCATCTTTCTTTAAAGTCAGGCATGGTTCTGTGTCTAAAACCTGGCCAGAAATACGCACAGTTTTTAAATTATTCTTTAAAGGACAGATTGTGTCCTTTTATGGTAGTTTGAATGGATGCCCCCCAATAGATTCAAGAGTTTATTAAAGCTTGTTATTTGTCTCCAGCATCCTTGGCCTGGCTGGAGCGTAGGCTCCAGCCCTCAGGTGTTTCTGGGGTAGATCTGGAATTCCAGCCATAGATATGCAAAGAGAAGTCTGAGGTCTGCAGAACTTATTGTTTCATGGTGTGTGGGTGTGTGTGGGTGTGTGGGTGTGTGTGTGTGTGTGTGAGAGAGAGAGAGAGAGAGAGAGAGAGAGAGAGAGAGAGAGAGAGATATGCAGGTGATGGGTTTCTCTCTCTGCTTGGATCTATGAAAGAGGTGCAACCTCTTATGGAACTTCCTCTGGATCTATAGTTTCAATAAATCCTTCCCATAACTGTGCCTGGTATGGATTCTTCCCAGTGGTGTATGGCTGACACCTTTCTTCCTTTGAAGTTAAGATATGGAAGTGAGCTATTTTGGGCCATGTAATAGAGATATAATAGAGCATAATGTCTATGATGGCAAAGGAAAATGATATCAACTTGAGTACTTGACCCCGCGAGTGATCCATTAGCCTTGTATCAAATGCAGACTCTTCAATGGAAGACAGGAAACTTGAACTTCACTTCTGTTATTCTGGTATGTGTTTCATATTATATCTAAACTAATAAAATTTGGCATTTTCACAATAAATATATAATTTCACATGCTGGAAAAAAGTAAAGGCATTGATATTTGCTAGACTCACATAACAAACATCATGGATGAGGGGCTTATACAAGAGAGATTTATTCTTCCCATTCTAAAGACCTGATGTTGGCAAGCTTGGTTCCTCCTGTGGCCCTCCCCTTAGGCTTACTGTTGATCAACTTTTTAACATGTGTCTTTCCACTATGCCATTCATACCTGGATCTTAATCTCTTCATACAAGTTCAGCAAAGCTATTGGATTAAGACCTATCCTAATGACCCCAGTTTAACTTAATTACCTCTTTCAAGGACTCATGTCTATATATTGTGAAATACTTAGGACATCAATATACTAATTTTGGAAGGATACAATTCCACCTTTAACAGTGAAAATATTTATTCTCTAAATTAACTACATACTAGATATATTAAATCAAGATAAATATTATATCATGATATATCAAGATAAAGGTATCCCAAACAAAATAAAAATGGGCTGGGTAAATATTCTTCAAGAAAACAAAGCTCTAGGCATTCTCACAGTCCTGAAGATTGTCAAGTCCAAGATCAAGGTTTTGCTGGGTTCAGTGGAGGTTTTCTGATTCCTCATTAGTAGTAGGTTCTGGTTGTGTGTTTACATGGTGGAAGGGACAGGCTAAGTTTCTGTAGGGTCTTCTTTTTTTTCAAGGCCAACAGAACATTGTGGAAATGAGGATAGAAAGAATATAAGAGCCACAGGGACCTTGGGGGGAGGAGAGCTTTGGGTGCCGTCCTCACAACATGACCTCACTGGTGCATTCGTGTCCCGTGGTGGTTACCAGTACATTCGTGAGACCAGCACATTTATGAGCCTGTCAGCATTTTAACATGGAGGGTGGAGAAGGGAAAAAGGAACAAGACAGGAAAACGAAGGAAAAACTGTCTTGAAAGAGGAGGATCTTCAGGGACAGGATCAGGGGAGAAGAGAAAAATAAGGGTCTGGAGCATGATCTCAATACTAGATTTTCATATATTAAAGTTCTCAATAAAAAATCTTCCTCTTCCTTGAATAGAAACTATTATCCTTGCACTTTAACAATTGATACATTTTTCTAAGTCACTTAGTTAAAACATGTATAATATAGCTATATAACCACACACAGGGAAGGAGAGAGGTGTGAGAGATTAATAGTTTATTTTCTACCTGATTCCAGTACTGTCCTTCATTTAAGAAGGGCAATTGACAAGTATGATGAGAAGGATGCTTACGGTACCAGAAACATGCCTATCCTTACAGAAAAACATTATAAACATCAATTTGGCTTCTATAAGTAAAAGAATTTTTTTTCTTATGTAGTTCCAGCAAGTGTTTAAAATTCCTCAAGCAACTATAATAATATGCCAAGCCCCTTCAAATACTCTACCTTTTTGATTAAGGAAATGCAGTGTTTTAAATAAAAGACTATTATTCCTAATGTAGTCACTAAGCATGGTTTATATGATGCAATTCATTTTACTTAAGGTGATATTAATCATAAAGTAGGTAGCAGAAACAAAACTAAGGGCAGCTGCCTATGAAAAGTTAGGCATTTACTATCTTCAAGACTTAGTCAACATGAAGAGGAAGACTGTCCTTTGCGACCTTCCACAAAATGATTTTGAGTATAAAGATCAAAATTGTGTTTCTCATAAGCTAGAGGACAGTCTTAGATGTTCTCAGAGAAAAACAAGCAGAACTTTAGTAAGAAAACCCAGGATGGTCATTGGTGTCCCTAAAAGAGCATATTCACAAGGTAGGATGGAGGCCTGAGGAGTCACAGCACTGGTAAGGAGAGCAACACAAGCAATCAGCAGCAAGTTTGGGTTGAAATTATGGTTTCAACATGGAGCATGAGAGACAAAATTCACCGAGACTGTTTCAAAATAGGAAGAATCTTTCAGTTCTTAGAAGCCTACACTAGTTTTACCAGGTAGGAAAAATTAAATAACACTAGTGAAGGAAGGGTTAGGTGAAGATGTGAAAAGAAGAAAAGAAGGAAACGACACTAATATTTCTATGTTAAACACGCGATGAAAGAAAATGCAGTGAGGAGGCTGCATTTCTCCATGTGGTTAAAAGAAATCATATCTGAGGTTTTTTTTTTTCCCCTGAGAAGCATCACAATTTGAAATAGGAACATGATCAGGCCAATGATTGGGAAACTATGAAAGATTGACCCCTTCTTATGTCCTGGAAGAGAAAAAGAAAAATCCCCAAGAAGAGGAGAGTTAGGTAGCAGGTATTCCGCAGAGAATTGGGACTGAGAATGAACATCACATCTGTGACAACTGTGCCACATTCATTCATCCAGATAAGGAGATTTCTATCCAGTGAGATTCACTAAAGAATCAAAACCTTTAACCTAATGAATTCTATAGTGTTCAATGGCAAACTTTTCTTAATTTTGTTTTCATTGACCAGACAAAGATTCTATTTCTCCCCTTTGGGTTTTTCAAATGCTATGGCAGAATATTACCTTAAAACAAATCAGATACATGACAGTTGCTTCTGAAAATTTAAAACTATCTTGGAGTTTTTCTGTCTTTGGTCAACAACATCCTAGGTGCCTGCTTTCCTCAGGGGAAATAGGAAGGTGGGCACCTGAAGACCTCACAAGGTGATGACAGCTGTCAGAGGCAAAGGGGCATGATTTGCATGGTTCCCTTGAGATGAGAGTTCCAGAGCTTCCAAAACATGTTCCCAGAATGACGATGCTTTCTAAGAAATCTATGTAGCCACATCTATGTGATGCTGAGATTCACTGGAAAAGTCTGAAATACCAGTGCTGTAATGCTGAGTTATATAATAAATCATAACAGGGACAATTGGAAATTTATCAAAGTCCCATCTTCCATAAAGGAGTGCAGAGCTCGTCAGACTCCGTTCACCAGTCAACTTTGTGGTTTGGTTTTCAGGTAAAAGTATTACAATTAGCAACCCTTTATACAGAAGGATTGAACTGCTGCCACCTTCATTTCTGTCCACTCACGGCGTCACTATGTCTTCTAGCTCCATAAGGCCCAGTTTTAAATGCTTTCGGGACATTTAAAATATTGGCTACAAGAATGGTATGGTATGTCGACTACCATAATTAAAACACACTCAAAATTTGGTGAGGAGTCTGGGTAATCAATGATAACAGAGGTCAGTGGTGATTTCACACTGGATCCCCAGAAAGAATAAAGATAAAACCCAAGCGCCCACTATTGAGGATGATATGTCAAAATATGCTGTGTGATGGTACAGGAAGGATTAGAAATTGGTCTTTAACAATTCAATAAACACACCTTACATTATATTGATTATGTTGTGTGGGGGGCATGCAAATGTCTGTGTGTTTGTGAGTATGTGGGTGCACATGTATGAATGTATATGCTCATAGAGGCTGAGGTTGAAATTGAGTGTCTTCATCATTTACTCCTCATGTTATTCTTTGAAACGGGGTCTCTCATTGAACCTAGATTTCATTGACTTGGTTACACTACTAAGGAGGCAAGCCTCAGGGGTTCTCCATCTCATCTCCCCAGCCTGGAATTCCAGGTGAATATCATCGCACCTAGCTGAGACCTTATGTCAAACAAGGTGGAAGGTGAGAATAAACATCCCAAGGCTGTCCTTTTCCACATCACTCTGTTGCACATGCATTTGATGGTATATAAGCACCTACGCATACACACACTACATACACAGAAAGAGAGAGAGAGAGAGACAGAGAGAACAAAAATATCTCAAAATAGGAAAGTGTTTTTATGATGTAGTTGGGATGACAGATGAAATATAATTAATTCATTATAATCTTTGATACAACTCTACATCTATACATAGAGGTAAATAAAGATATCAATGAGGTAAAATAGTATAAATTTGATGAAATTATAGGAAATTTTCATTTGGTAGTTTCTAAACAAGTAAAACATGGATCAGTAATGTAAACAAAAACATTGAGCATGTGCATCTTTTCTGTACGTGACCACAAGATACGGTCCAGGGGTAGACACCAAAATTCTATAATCACTTGCGTGACTTAGAAGTAGACACAGGGTCTCACACAACACAATGGTCAACACAACCATTACCATCAGAGCAGCCCTACACTTTAGGAATATCTTGTTATGGCCAGAGTCATTGGAATAGAGGAAATCGGGACTATAGTTAAAGGTGTTTCCATAGCAACTTTAGTATAAAATGTTTTCAATGATGTCTGATTGTTAGTATGATTCACTTAAAAACATAAAAAAGAAGGAAAGAGGCAGGATAGATGGAGGAACAAGGGAGGAGGAAATGAGTGTGGAAGGAAGGAGAGGAGGGAATGAGCCTTCCCATTAGGTCTAATTCTAGGTTGGCAGCATTAGATATTACATTCTGATAGCTAGATAAAATGTGAGGGCTGGAGTATATCTATACACATGATCAAGGGTATTTGTGCTAGATTATGCCTACAAATAAAGTCAGGATGCTAAGATTATCTTCAGCATTTTCTAGAGCTCTCCAAATCCCTTTTGCTCAGCACTGGACAAAATATGCCTGCCTGTGACTTCTACCAGAGGAACCTGCGTCCGTCACACAAACACCCACGGAAATATCACCTGAGAACTAATAAGCTGCGGATGTTTAGGTGCTGACTCTAGTCTCATGGGCTGTATGCCAACCCAAGCTGGTGAAGAGCATATGGTGAGTCTAGCTGTTCATGCAGGGTGGGCATCAGCCACTTTGTGATGAGACGGAGGACCTGTTCAGGAAGTCATTTTATGCAGAATATAATGATCCCAATTACAAAGTTTCACGTGCTCACACAGTTCAACTCTAAACTAAGACACTCAACATATACTTTCACCCCAAACTATAATCTGTTAACTTATATTTATAATCTGATTACATGATAAATTTGATGAGGGACAATGCCTGCTATTTCACGCCTGTACAAAGTGACCTTTCAGCAAATAAGGTAGGCATAACTAATGTGTCGGTTTTTTGTACATGATGATTATTTTCTCCAGTGAGTGTTTGTGTTTCTTTATATTGTGTTTATTTTTACCTTGGTAACTAATTTATATGAGAAAGGCAATGTTTCTTCACAAAAAGCCTATTATTTCCTTTTGGTTTTGTATCTACTCCTACTTAAAATAAAAGATCATTAGAGAAGATGATGCCCAAAGTAGTCTGTGTAGCCTATTGTTTTGTCCAAGAAATGAGTGCCTCAGTCCAGGAAAAGTTGGTGGAGAAAAGTCTCAGAAAGAACACAGAGGGGAGGAAAGGAGGTAAGATTTCCTACTATTCAGTTGGGTAGAGCAGAAGAGACTGAAATTTCTAAATGCTAACTACCTTGACTGGTTTGAAGCAGTCTCAGTCAGTATTTCTGAAGCAGTCTGGGGTTTGGGCAGAACAAATGGAAATACAGAAAACTGTTAACACTCTCAATGCCTGTGGGAGGCAGGCACTGTCTGTGAGACTTGTGTATGGCAATGGGATGCTGAGGCCCATAACAAATGCTTTGGGCCCAGAAAAAGATTTTGTTCATGGGTAGAGGGATCTCACAGGATCTGCGCAGGCAAGAACTTGAGTGTGTCACAGAGTGGAAATTAAGCAGGAAGCCTTGACAGTATTCCTCAGAGAGCCAGGATGCTGGAGGATATGGTAGGGAGTCTTTCATTTGGTTGTTACATCAATATGTGGGTTGTAACTTCACATGCTTTCAAAGAAAGACTGATAGTAGATATCCAAGCAATGTTGAAAAGGTCCAGACTGGGCCACGGAGATACAAACCTGTTAAAAATAGACCCAGACAAGTTTTGGAGAATAGCTTTCTTCTGATATCTGAAAATATGTGGAATTTTAGTAAGGCCTGAACAACTCTCACAACAGGCTCCAAATTTTACAAAAATAAGCAATGACCTCCAGTGTTGTGATGGATCCAGCCATGTTTTATATGTATATACTATTAACCCCAGAAAACTGAGGAAATATAGCAAAGCTCAGCCCAAATCTTTACACTACCCCTTCTGTACATAAACAATGCAAAGATTACATCCCTCCACTTATGGAGAACTGTAAAAAAAACTATTGTATTAATATTAATAAAGCAAGCAAACATATGACATTGCACTGTTATAACCCATAATTGCTATATAAAAATATGCATCTCAAAACACAGACAATGGATTTCACTATGACGTAGATACAGATGACATCCATTTTCTTCTTGATAATTTTTTTTTCTTGACACAAAGTATCACTATGTAACTCAGGCTGGTTTTCAACTTTGCTTCCCAAGTTCTGGGATCACATATGTGTGCCACAATACCAAGCCATAAAATAGCTTATTAATGAGCAAATATCTTACTCCAAATGACTTTCACTGAGTAGGTTGGGTACCATATATATATACTCACAGGTATAGAATTAGGATTAAAAGCAAAGACATCAGAGGCAGGAGAGATGACTCAGGGGATAATGCACTTTGATGCAAGCTGGAGGACCAGAGTTTAGATTCCCCAAACCCAACAAAGTACCAGAAGCAATAGCTAGGATGTTATAAGCTCAGCATGCCCAGTGTAAGATGAAAGGTGGAGACAAGCTAATTGGAAGCTCACTGGACAACTACCCTGGCAAAGGCAACAGTGAGCAAGACACTCTGGAAGGGGAGCAATGGATCCCAGACCAATCCTCTGATTTCCACATACATGATGTGATACACATGTTTTCACACTGACACACACACATACACAAGCACAATTTTAAAAAAAAGCAAACACATCATCTTTATTTAAATTATAATCCAAGCCCTCTGCTTCAGGTTATTGATATCCATTTGGTGCCATTTTATTAGTAGCTCCCCAAGTATCACTGTTATCAATCTACCTATGACTTTCAATTGCTAATATATTAATATTGTTTTTATCATGTATTGTCTACCAGAGCAAAGTCTATCATGGTTATCACTTTCATCTATATTGACTAATTTGTCCTCAAATTAATGAGCATTTTAGACACCCTGGAGTAGGTGCACAATAAACTCTGAATTAAGTTTTGAATGAAGAGCAAGAGGGAAGGGGAAGAATCCAAGAAAACAGAATCATAGTGGTGAACCACATTCAACCAAAATATTGATAGTTACATATCTTTGTAGGAGGTATGGTCTGAGGTTCACCACAGCATGTCCAATCTGCACATGATTCTCTCACCATTAATTAACTTAATTCTTCTTCCTAAGAAAAGAACTTGTGTTGATGTCACCCAGTTGAAGCCAACCCCAGTACACTTTATGAGCTATCCTCAGAAAGCATTAAATAACCTGGCGAAGTAAATACATATGAAAGGTTAGCATTTACTGCACAGTATATTCTTGTAAGTCTTAAAAGACTTCCAATAGAAGATGCCACTTGAATTGGGTAGAAAGGAGGAAAAAAAACTAACATTAGAAAAGACATCAAATGATGTTCTAGGCAAGAAGCGAACATGAATTAGATGGGAAACACATCAGAAAAGCACATATGGTTAATGTGGACTAATCAGGCATGGATGCCCAATAAGTAGGATAAAGGGAGAGATAAATTTATATATGGAGGCAAGTGGAACACACAGTAGAGACTGTGGGTGTCAGTTGTATCTTAGAATTATTTTGGGCAAAGAAATAAACAGCCATCTCCTCGAAATCTCATTTTAGAAACCATTTTATGTGGTTCTAGTAAGATGAAATAGTAGGCTACCCTATTTCACAGAAATTAATGAAAACAAAACAAGCTTAAAAATAAATAGGCAAACTGGATTGGTATCATATCAGTTAACAGCTGTGTTCTACCACATAATAGCACAAACAATAACAGAGTAATAGTTTTTTTGTGTATTTGTTCATTGTAAGTTGCTTGTTAGCAAACCAAAGCTAATAAGAAGTCTCTGACACATTCAAGAACTCATCCTGTATTGTAGTCTCCAAACTAGGCACAGTTTATGGGAGGAAAGGATTTCTTGAAGCTACAGATTAAGGAGAAGTTCCATATTGGTCAAAGAGAAAGAAACCCATCATCAGCACTATACACACACCAGCAAGCAGGCAGGGGGAAGAGAGGAGATTCCCCACCCTTTATATGGCCTTAGGGTAGAGTCTTGCAACCCTTCCTCCCCCAAGTCTCTGGAATTTCCTTCCTGCACTGCACTGCCCTCCCAGGGAGGAATGTTTGTTTCTAGCTTTCCTGAGCCTTCTTACATCCTGCCCCTACTAAGAAAGCTGCCTTCCGCAGAGACCCTCCCAAGATTACTAACAGGTCAAGTTGACAACAAAACTTAACCATCACACCCAGCTATCTCTTTTTATTTTGTTGCTGCTGTTTGTCACCTGTAGCATGTACACACGTTACCTGCTGCACCTACAGTCAGTGTGAGAAGAATCAAAGTCCAAGAAAGGTTCAAGAGCGAAAGCTCTACTCTACTGTGATTCTATTTATGCTGGGTAGTAACTTCCCTCTGATGTGCTGCCTCATGATGATTGATAGTCACAGGAAGTGACAAGTCCTTGCTTTGTAGAATACATGCTGTACGTGGCCAGAGAATAGAATGAGAAGAAGCCATAATAAAGGGATCATGGCCATGAAAAGCCACAGGACAGCAAGCATTACAAAAGTATGTGTGTCTCCCAGCTATGTGTTCAAGGGGACCCACTCCATCCTGCTTACATTTCTTTTGTGTATGAACCTGCAGTCGTATGCTCATGGGATATGGGTAATTTACAGTAAATCATGTTTCATCTAATGTAAGCCTATCCAAAAACAAAAAAAACAAGGACCATTACCAAAGTAGAATGAGGGCGATTACAGAGTCCTGGTTTTTCAGGCAAGGAGACCTAAAATAATGTCAAGTGGGAGCTTATAAAACAAATTTCTCTTCTTGATTAAAGGAGAAATAAGAAGATTTTTTTTCTTCCCCCAAAGCTGCTGTTACCATCTGTGATCATGAAGAGAGCTATCACCCACACAAATGACAGTGTGGGAAGATGGAAAACAAGTGTGTTTCTGATGATTTCACTGAGTTACTGAACCAGCTCTGGAATCACTTTCCCCCAATTTCTTATTATCTGGCATAATTGCTTAAGCCACCATTAACTGGGGAGTGTGCCCATGGAGCCTCATGCATTTTAACTGATGTGTATAATATGAATGCAACATCCAAATCAAGACTCCAGGAATCTACTGGAGAATTAAGGGGCAAATCCAGGTCACAGATTATGGTGCAATGCTCAAGACCTTGGATACAGTTTTGGGAAAGGATATAAGTATGTTAAAATGTTTCATTTTCCTTAAAGTCACTTTATGTTTGGATCACATTTGCTCAAACATAATTAACTTTTTTAAAAAACCTAAATAAAATATTGGCTTTTGCATTGTTAGCAATCCAAAGCTTATTTTAAATACAAAACTACAAAAAGACTTTTGTTTTTACCAACATCACATGTATCACATGTTCAATGATATGCTTATTCTGAATACAAACTAGTGTCCTATTATTTACCAGGTTTCCATGTGGCTTATAAATCAATCCAGGAAATGGCTGTGATAAGAAAGGACATTAATGGGGCTGAAGCAAGGATCTGACAGGTTTGGCACGACGCATTTGGCAGAAATGGAAGAAGGAAGGTTAGTGACTGACATGAGAAAATTCTGACATTCTAAGTTTTTCTGTAGTAGAACCTTTGCCCCTGCTATCTCTCAACTTGCTTTCATAAGATATCAACCATCATAATGCTAAGTACAATTTATAGCCCAACCAAAGTGATGATAAATACATATCACAGGCTTATTTCATTGTGTTATATGCTTTCAGGAGACATTAAGAGGAAGGAAATGCAATACTCCTGATGATCAGTATTTTGAGATATCTATTAATATTAGGGTCATTTGAGGGCTGGGTGGTAGTATTCCTAAGCCATAGTTTAAACATTTTACTTTCCATATTCAATATGCCAACCCCTTTAACATATGTTCAAATTAAATAAGATCAGGCTTGAACAAGGAAAAGTGGGAAGGGGATTGTTATAAGTCAGTTTCCATGTTTCTGGGATGAACATCCAAACCAGAAACTGTTTATGAGAGGAAGTTTATTCAAGCCTACAGATCCAGGGGAAGTTCCATAGAGAGCAGAAGTTGACTCCTTTCTTAAATCCAAGCAGAGAGAAAAACTACAGTAAGCAAAACACCAGCATCAATACACACACCAAAAAGCAGCAAGCAGCAGGGTACCCCCACAGAGTTCAAACCTCTCTGCCTGCTTTTGGGCTGGAAATCAGGTCCACCCCCAAACACTCCTTAGGGCTGGACCCCAGGATCTGCCTCTAGTGATGACACCTCCTCCAGCCAGGTGGCTGGAGATCCAACTTATAAGCTTAAATAAATCATCTGTGTCTCTGGGAAGCATACATCAAACTGCCACAGTGATATAGCAAATAGTCTATGGCAGACCCTCCAACTATCTCTTGTTAGCAATGGAGAGTTATCCACTGATGAGCTATATCAGGACCACATCTGAGCTTGCTACAATGATGGAGTTTACAAAGTACTTTACTGTGAGAGTTTAGGCGTGAGACCCCCACACAAGGTGCCAAGCTCCTCTTTTAACCCCTCCCCAATCAGAGCTTGCCACTATTAAGCTTGCCTTGCTTCTTAGTAGGTCAAATATGGTATTGTTAATTCTTGTTCTTAAACATATATGTACTTCTGTTACTATTAAGTTTGCCTTGCTTCTTAATAGGTTAAAAATGGTATTGTTAATTCTTGTTCTTAAACATATATGTACTTCTTCTAGTGCCTTTATTTCTTTTAAACATGTATGTACTTTCTAATGCTTTTTTTCCCCAAAATCCACACCCCAGTACCCTAACAGCAGTTAGGGTTATTTCTTCAGAGGGGGGATTGTGACCGTCAGATGTCTGCAGGGACCACCCCTCCTCTTCCAGCCCCTCCCTTTTAATGGGAGGTGTCTAGTTACAGCTAAACCTAGGTGCTAAAACTGATTGGTCAGATATGAACCAACCAGCTGTCCCTCCAACTCACCAGGGAAAGACTTAAAACTAGCTTCCTGAGAGGAAGCCAGCCTCTTCCCCCACATGGCAATGGAGTAGAAAGACTGCTGACCACGGCCTCAGTGAGGTAAGGCCTGTACCCCTACCCCAGCCATCAGGGGCAATCTCCAGACTTTTTCTCTCATGGATCTCTCTTTCTCATAAAGGGAGCTTTCTGTTATCTTTTCTTGGGCTGTTTATTTAACTAAATACTATAGGTTTTGTTAGCTCTCTGACATGCATTCTCCCCACCCTGGTAGCTGGAGAGCTCTGTAACTTTCCATTTGGTTCTGACCATTCTAAAGTTCTGCTGGGATTGGTTATCGATATAGACCTACAAAAGAAACCTTAAAAAACTAAATCTTGTCTCTTAAATTATATGAAGACTTTCATTTAGATGACATTAACGTTTTTATCTAAGACACAAGCTAAAGTTTAAAGTTGAATTAAAACCAAATTATTGTCATAACCATGATGAGATTATTCAGGAGCTATTCATCTAAGACTATAGCTATCTGAGGAGAAAACAGAGCCAAATTACTTCTGAAATGTGAAGAACTATCCAGAAACAGAATGGTCACTCACTAAATGTAAAGTCAATTGATTGTGATTTTCATATCATAGACATACTCTGATGATCCTTTGTATATTTGCAGTATATTCAAGATGTTTCCCAATGATCATAATGTTGTTTTTTGAAATAAAGGAACATATTCTTTCATCTAATATTTCTCTTCTGGACTGCTTCTTCTGGGTCCACAGAGAGAAATGCACATGTACTCAGGTTTGGAATAAGGGGTATTTTGAGGACTCTGTCTTCATAAACGTAATCATGTTGTCTAATTTTTCCTTTTCCATAAGTCTTCATTAAGATTTTCCTATCTAAGTAATGCCTTCTTTTACAAAAGTAGAAACTCAAACTCAGAAATGGGTAGTAACTTGTCCAAGTTATACAACTGCCCACAACAAATTTTATAGCAAAACATTGAGTCATATCTGTTAAGGTATGCTAGGTAGCTTGTATTTCCAGAAATAGTCTATAAATAAATTCTTCATAACAAGGCTTTGTTTCTCACATCCTCTTTGTATCGTAGATTCTGTTTGTCTCTGCATATCACTTCCCCTCCATAACTCAAAAACAACATCTGCTCATCTAACACAGAGGGGACGGGAGATTACTGATGCTTCCCTGGCCCCACGAAACTCCGTTACTAACATTTCATTGGTTTAAAGCAAGTTGCAGGACTGACATCAAGGTGACAGGAAAGCACAGTTATCAGTAGGAAGAAGAAGCATTTGCAAATTGTAACTCAGTAGTTCTCTTTTCTCCATTAGATTTGGTTAAGAATGTTTTTATTATTCCATTTTTTCATTCTATAAATTCTGAAGTCATTTCTGGATTTACCTTAAAATGTTAAAAGTATATTTATAGCCGGGCGTGGTGGCGCACGCCTTTAATCCCAGCACTCGGGAGGCAGAGGTAGGAGGATCGTCATGAGTTCAAGGCCACCCTGAGACTACATAGTAACTTCCAGGTCAGCCTGGACTAGAGCGAGACCCTACCTCAAAAAAAAAAAGTATATTTATTCCTAAACCAAATTTACACTTTTTTCATCCAAAAATATGTTACACTAATATCTCAAAATTGCTCTCTAGTATTTCAGCTATTTTTGCTAATTCAAAATCAGATTTACTTACATTTTGGTTTGGAGGCATCTGTAGAGATTTATTCGATTTTATCAAATACTCTGCTAAGCCTTTCTTTCCTTGGGGAATCATAGTCTAGATTTTTGGATGTGTTCTTTAAAATCATCTTTTTTTAGAAGGACCTGTTAGTGGGAAGCTTTCTGGGTTTCGATTTCTTTTCTATCGTCTTTTTTGGTCATGTCATTCTGGGCGAATATTTACTTTGAAAGTGATAGTCCAATCTCCTGGCTCATTACCAAGGATGAGAGCCGTCTGCACATCTACATGTTGTTTCCTAGATTTAGTTTGACTTTCCTTCTGAATGTTTCTACTTGTCTTTGATGGTTCAAGGTTTTTGTATGAGAAGTCTTAAGTTGGACCACTGTATTAGTCAGGGTTCTCTAGAGGAACAGAACTGATAGAAAGAATTGTATTAATGGGGTGATTTATTGAATCAGCTAGCTGCTCAGTCCACATGGCTGGATGCCTCAGCAGTCCCAATGCAGCACAGAAGGCCTGAAGGCTCCCTGGAGAGCTGCTGCTCTTCAGACAGTCCACACAGGAAGGCTAAGGAAACCAAAGCCAAGGAAGGATACCCAAACAGGATAGATATTCATGCAAATGAAAGCATCACAGCAAGGAGCATAGGCAGCCAGGAGAAGGAAGGGATCCTCTTCTCCCAGAGTTTCCTTACATAAATCTTCCCTTCTTGGAGGGCTGCCCCATCTGGGGGAAGGGCTCACTCTGGGGAAAGGACTTCCTCCTTCAATTCATCCTTCCTGAAAGCAAACTCAGAGACCCAACCAAGAGGAATGTGTGTGGATTCCTAACCTGATCAAATTGAAAATAAAACTTAACCATCACAACCACAAATCCTTACACAGATCAGTTTATAGTGAGATTATTGCAAGGCAGTTGTGGTTTTATTTTTTCTTTTGTTTGTTTTTCTCTTTGCACTCACAACATTTGCAAAGACCATTTATTCCTTTCTGACTCATTCAAAGAGGGAGCAGTGGTCTTGGCCAGGCTTTATGTAGAGGGTCTTTGCTACACTTCTGGAAAGGAACAGGACCTGATTTTGTCTTAGACAGTTACATAAATACTAGCTTACGAGGAAAATAACCATGGCAAAGTGAGCTTCCTTAGGACAGGCAGGGACTTCAAACCATCTCACCAATCTCTCTGGATTCATCATGTTTACCATATTTTTTCTCCCTTTGAGAATCTTCCAGTCCTTATCCCGGATCACAAGTGCATTTACAGATATGGTTGTCAATAAACCATTATCAGGGTTATGGGCAGGGAAGATAATGGCCAAAGCACTGGAAACAGAAGTCCCTGGTGGGCTTGCAAAATAAAAACATCACAAACATGATCTTAGAGTTTAGCTGAATTGAGTTCCTGTTGTGAAACAGATGACGCATTGCTTACCAAACACTGTGCAAACATCCTTCAGCAGGGGGTCCTCCTTTATTCGGCCTTGATGCAGTAACAACTCTCACTAAGCTCAATGTTCTGAGATAATACCATGGTAAATGTGCTTTGGGAAATTGCTGGCAAAGGGGCCAAGCATTCCCCATAATTGCTGTATATCCCAATGCTTAAAAGAACCAAGCAGGTTCAAATAAACATTCTGCTAAATTCTTTATTATCCAAATTCTTGCTTTCTTTCCTCTAAACTTAGAGAAGAAATTACACTGAGAGATCTTCAGAGTCCTCAATAGGTGAGCACACTAGCCAACTCCCAGTGATCTGCATCTAGAAAATTAATAAATTCAGCTGTGAAAACATATTTGTAATAAATAGAACCTAATATAAGAAAAGAGTTTTTCTGGCATAGATGATTTAGAGTAGAGACTTTATGAACATGAAAATCAGTGAAAGATGAAATCAGTGAAAGAAAAAAACAAGAGAACAGAGGAAAAAGATGTCACATTCCTAAACCCTAAACAAAAGGAGAAAATGTATCAAAATGTAATTTCCAGAAACCATTCCTCATTCAGTAAAAAAGTCCTATGGCTTATCTTTGTATCGTGCTATCAGACATCTTTTCCTCATAGATTAAATATGGTTATACATATCACATTTACAGCCTTGGGCTTACTTATGTTTGTGTCATCCATAGTTTGAAAACATCACCGACTAAGGTAAATGAGATCTGCACAGAGATATTTAAAAGACATATTTCTCTGCAGCATTGTTTCCTCCTCTGTCCCATTAGTAACTGTTTGACAAAGGCAAATTGCTAGTTCAGCTGGGACTCTTCTATATTTATACTTTGACAAAAACTCTTTTACTTCCATATTAATTCTGTCTTTTATATTTCTGTGTTAGGTTTTTATCTTTAACTGTGAATTGCAAAGTTGGCTTCAGTTTAATGAATACCTACCCAGATTCAGCCCACAAAGTAGCAGCTATTTAGGATGACTGTCTCTGTGTTTGCAGTCCATAATGTGTGCATCTACACCAACTCTGACAAAATCGATATCTAGAAAAATAATGTGTCACTGTGATAGTTTGAATAGATGTCCCCCAATAGAATTTATTATAATTGTGTTTATTACAATTGTGAATTGTCTCCAGCTCTCTGGCTGGAGGAGGTGTCACTTTGGCCTGGCCTTGTGGGGTCTAGCCCCGAGGTATTTCAAATTAGATGTAAAATACTAGAGATATATACGCAAAACAGCAGCCAGAACCAAAGTCTGGCAGTTCTGCTTTTTTGTGAGTTACAATGTTACAGTGTGCTTGCTTGCTTGAGGTGCTGGTTTTTCTCTCTGCTTGCTTTGGTAAAAGGGAGCCAGCCTTTTTCTTCATTTTTTGAACTTCCCCTGGACTTATTATTTTCAATAAACATTTTCCTCCCCAAAATTGTGCCTGGTTTTAGAGATTCATCCCAGAGGCATGTGGCTCACTATGACAGATTTGGTATCAGAAGTGGGGTAATTTGCTGAGATAAATTTGACCATGTGGATTTTGATCTTCTGGAACTTATGTGCAGGAGGAATAGACATGGACTTGGTACTTGCAACTGAAGATGCCTTCCAGAGCGGTAAGCCAAGTTCCATAGACTATTCTGGTAAAAATTTAAACATGCCCAGTGCAGAGAGAATTACATTTGGAGGCTTGGCTTGTGAACTTTCTAAGGATAAGGAGAGACTGCAGAAAACTTTAATAAAAGTGTGCGCCTGGGACAAGGGGTAGATGCATCCTACTGTCCATGCCCAGAGAGTTTGACCAAGGCCGAATTTAAGAAATGGACGCTGTGCTTAGCTACGGATATGGGACTGAGATTTAAGATTTAAAGTTAAAAAAAAAACCTCAAGGCAAGTTTAACTTACTGGCCCAGAGACTGGCTCTTGATTATGGCCCAACTGCTTTACATGAAAACAATGGAGAAATGCCTGAGGTGTTTCCACCCAGGAAGGACAGAAAGATGGACTGTGAACACTCTTTAAAAAGAAAATCACTGAAAAAAAGAAATCTGCTCTTCAAAGTCACATCTATTTTGTCCCTGAATTAACAACATGGCTGTGTCCTGCATACCTGGTATTACTTTTGGAAACATGAAAAATGCATGCATGGAGCAGGTTGTAAAATACACATTGTTCCAGGAGCCACTGCTGAGATGCGATATTTGGAACAGGGCGTGGAGTCCCTGATTAGTCAGTAAAGCCATTGGAAGGTGGAGTGTGGTTTGCAATGGAGACCCAAAAATGTTTTGGACATACCAGGACTTTGCAAGGGCTACCATGGAGTGCTGTTGGCTTGGGATGGAAGTTTCCCCAGCTACTCAGCTAAACTGGAGGGACAAAATTGAAAAATCCGGAGACTGTCAGTCACTGGTTGTGCTCTGGGACTTAAACTTCAGATGTGGATGTTTGCTGATGTTTGTTGAGTTTGCCTTGGCCAAGTCTTTCCTTGTTATGCCTCATAGCAATTGGAAATGTTTGCTCTGTGCCATTATATGTTAAAAGCACGTAACTTGTTTTGATTTTACAAAATTTAAAGTTAAAAGACAATCTTAACTTTCAGATAAGACTTAGGACTTTAAAACAGCCTTAAAGTTAATAAAGATGGGATCTTTAAAGTTGAACTAAACATAATATAAATAATTACAATTCCATCAGGGGCCAGGGGTAGATTATGATAGTTTGAATAGTTGTCCCCCAATAGAATTTATTATAATTATACATTGTCTCTAGCCTTCTGGTTGGCCTGGCCTCCTGGAGTCTGGCCCTGAGGGATTTCTAAATTGGATACAAAATACTAGGGATACATATGCAAAACAGCAGCTGGAACCCAAGTCTGGCAGTTCTGCTATTTGTGAGTTACAGTATTACAGTGTGCTTACTTGCTTGCTTGAGGTGCTGATGGTGGGTTTCTCTCTCTGCTTGCTTCGGTAAAAGGTAGCCAGCCTTCTCCTTCATTTTTTGAACTTCCCTTGAACCTATTATTTTCAATAAATACTTTCCTCCCCAAAATTGTGCCTGGTTTTGGAGATTCATCCCAGCAGCGTGTGCCTGACTACAACAGTCTCCATTTTCACCTCAATCTCTTGTCCTTGGCTCTGAAGATCCCTAGCTGGTCCCATTCCCATCCACAGCTATACCTTCTCTTCCACCAGCCATAAACAGTCCGTTACTTCCCAAAAGCTATTTACAGACTTAAAGGAAGAATCACTTTTTTTTTCATCTTCTAAAGTGTCAGTGAAGGAGAAAGAAAAGAGAAACTCTGTTTTACATTGTATCAGTTGCATATTTCTGGTAAAATGAATTAGCCACACACCAAAAAAAAATTGTTTTAATTCTGAACAGTTAATGATTTGACCCAGAGAAGGACCAAAACTTTCTTTGAAACCTTACTCATTATTTATCACTTATTTTAAACTTTAACTGGAAAACAATAACTCAAATATTTATGGGCACAATATGATTTGATATGTGTGTGCTTTGCAGATTGACTAAATCAAACTAACACGTGTTTACAAGTGGATGAAGCAAAGAACAGAAGTTAAAAATTCTTGATGTTTAAGTAAAGGAGTTCACAAATTGGTCAGTTTCAGAAACATTTAGTTCTCACTGGTATTTAAATTACATGATCTGAAGTTTACCAGCAAGAGAGACACTGCATTAGAGAATTCTGTCCTGAATTTCAAAATAAGAGTTCCTTTTTGAGACAATTTAGACATTTTATCATCTGTTAAAATAAAACGTTTCCTATTTCTATCTCCATCCCATTGTGCTCTCATTATTCTAATTACCTTTGAAAATTACTTTGAATTGATATTAAATTATGACATCTGAGTTAGCAGAGGAGCATCTTTGGAAGACTTCATGCTTCTACAAAAGACTAAACCTATAATGTTATTGAACAACTATTAGAACACTGATACACTTGTAAAATAATAAGCCCATACCTGTACTACTCAAATAAATATTTTAATTTACCTACACAATTAATCAAGCTATTGCAATCATTTTTATTTTTGTTGACAAAAAACTACAACACTTCCTCAGTTCTCTTGAGAAAGTAGTGTTGAAGGAAACATGATTAAAAACAGAATCATCCACAATATATTATACATTCGGTTTCCTGTAATGGCCATATAATCTGTTTGACTGTTTTTCTGTTGCCGTATGAAAGAAGACACAATGAAACCATACTAATGAAAATTCTTAATTCAATACCAAATGTTTAATTACCAGAAAATCAAAATTGAGTTAGGTATGCCAAATCACTTATTTTCTGTCATGAGTAGAAAAGAGAATACGAAAGACAAGAAAACATTAGGACCTTTGTGGTTTTATTTTCACCCTCGGGAAACAGAGCAAAATGCTCAACAGTGAAGCGCTGAGACAGATTGCTAATTTCATCATGATGGGCCCTAAGAATAAGTAGCACTCATTATCCTTGGTTGTATAATTGCTAATTCAAAACCAACCAAAAAGAAAACGTTCTCAACATCAAAGTAATGAGCCTGAGGTGGTTGAATGGTACATCTTGCCTAGAGTTGTCAATCCCAACGTACACCCATTGAAAAACAAAGTTTGGGTTGAGAATTAGATTCAGGAAAAAAAAAGACTTTCTTTCACATTCTTTAACAATATCTAATAGTTTCCTCTCTATAGCGAATATTGAGTTTTGGGAAATACCCTATTATTTCAATTTTGGACCTAAAATTATAGAATTCATTGCACTGGTGCCCAGTGGTGGTTCCTTGGAAGTTCTCTTCAGAATATCAGCACAAGCTTTAATGCCTTACCACTGGCAAAGGGATCAGATCCCACTCACTGGTTACCATGTTTGGGCTTTCTTGTTCTTGTTATTAATTTAATGGTGAAAAAGGTAAAAGTCAACTGGCTGGAACACAAAAGAGAGAATAATTTCAACAGTTAGTACGGTGTAAAGATTATATCCAGAAAACAAAGGTTACATAGTAGTTAAGTATTTAGTAGGGATTAAAATTGGACTGGGGCTGCTTTATGCACCAAGTCATGGTGGCTACCCAAATGTCACTCAGGGTGGTGATCATGGTACAATGCTCCACCAGAAAGGCCTGGCAGGTGAAATTCCTACTGACGGTTTCTCCCAGATGGGAAGGTTTAGAAAAATAAGCATCTATTTAGTCATTTTTGCAGAATTGAAAGATTACCTGTCAAAATGACTTCTTAATATTACTCTCTCACACACACCAAAATAAACATTCATTGTTGAGAAAATAAAGGCTTATATATCTATCATGAGAAGAGTTTATGGATTATGAGAAACAAAAAATCAATGAAGTCAAGTATAAACTAGTAATAAAATTAAAATTTGGAATATCAATGTAAACATAATATACACTTTCATTTTTAAAACTTTTTATTGATAGCTTCCATAATTATTGACAAGAAACCATAATTCCCTCCCAGCTCCCCCGCTTCCCCCTCCCAAATCAACTCCCCTTTGAATCCATTCTTAACCATCTAGTCTCTTTTATCTTGAGGTCTTCACTTCTTTTCTCTATTATGAAGGTTTTGGCTAGGTACTAGCAGGCACTGTGAGGCCATTAATGTCAAGGCCATTTTGTGACATTTAGGTGTGTATTTATTTATTTATTTATTGCAGTTGGTTTTTTTGTTTGTTTTGTTTTGTTTTGAGGTAGGATCTCACTGTGTCTGGCCCAGGCTGATATGGAATTCACTCTGTAGTCTCACAATGGCCTTGAACTCATGGTGATCCTACCACCTCTACCTCCTGAGTGCTGGGATTAAAGTCTCTGTCCATGAAAAATAATGACTCAGTGACTCATAAAGTAATGACCATCTTTAATGTCTAGGTTATTGTAGCCATTATCTTCTGGAATGTCTCATCATAGAAATAAACATATTAAAATGTCTGTTGAATACTGTAAAGGTAACATACAGGGAGAGAGAAAATATTGTCAGATATTCATCTGATAGAAAACTAGTGTTCACGACACAAAATAACTCAAAATTAACATAATCCAATTAAAATTAGTAAATATTTCATTTTTGAAGTTCCTCCAAAAACAAATATTGAACTGTGTTATAATCCAGCCATCCCACATCTGGCTGGACACTCACAGGAAGTGAAGTCAGTCTACATTAGAGATGGTACTGAATGTTCATGACTACTGTTAGTGATGGCTGAAATAAAGTACCAGCTTAGGTGCCTGCCAAAAGGTGAAGGGAAAAGAAAACATCACATACATCACATATTTTAAAGTATATATACATATATGTGTGTGTGTAGAAATTATATATATATATATATAATTTAGGATATATATATATATATATATATATATATATATATATATCTTGAAAGTGGAAAAGGTATTTTTTAAGGTATAGTGGGAGACTTTATTATTTAAGGGAACATGGGGAGTTACAGAGTTCTCCAGCCACCAGTGTGGGGAAAACACGTGGGAGAGGTCTTAGCAAAATCTCTGCTGGTCAGTCAAACAAGAAGAAGGAAAGATATCAGAGGGCTCCCATCATGAGAAAGAAAGGTTCATGTGGGAAAGAACCCTGCATCCCCCCTCCCCCAGTTCTGGAATTTCAGAGATCCTTCTGCTGGCCTGCCATGTGAAAAAGAGAGACAGGATTATCTGTTTAGTGAGTATTTGCTGCCCTAGGTGAGCAGGGAGACAGGTGGTTGGTTCATACCTGACCAATCAGTTTTAGTGCCTAGGTTTGAGCTCTAGCTCGACACCTCCCACTCAAGGGGAGGGGGTCTGTGGAGCTGCCTGATCTGTCACAATATGGAGGTAGTGTTAGTCACCCTGAGGTCATGAATGTCAAGGCCACTTTGTGTCTGGAATGCCTTTTCTGAAATATTTGTTTTTTGTCTTCACTGATGGAAGGAGAGGATCTAGAGTTGAACACAAAGCTCACAGCTGCCTTCAGCCTTAGCTCCATTACCTCTAAACATCCTGTCTGGAGTTAACTTTGGTTGACACTGCTCCTGCCTGTCCTGTCGTCTACTGCTGGTCACCTTTCGTCCTGTTTGGCAACTGTGCCTCACACTGCACTCCTGGCCTGTCCATCCCCAGTCTGATTATTTTCCTTCGTTTGGGAGCTTGTGGATTTCTGCGGGCTACTCGTTGCTTCTAACAGACCTAGAAGAGGTATTATATGGCCTTATAAAAGCAATGGTAGATAAGGGAGGACAGAATGCTGGATGAAAATTATCAATTCAGGATGTATATTTCTATAGAAATATTATAAACCCTATTAATCTGTGCCATGGTCCAGGGGGATATCCAGAGGCATTGCCCCCTCACTAACTGTCTGATGTTTGCACAACTCATAGCCCTCCATCTCATGGAGCATTCCAGAAATCCCACTGAAGAGGGCTCTCAGTTTAATGGGGGCTGGGAGGAGGGAAACAGTGGTAGCTAAATGTGAATTGTACCTACAAAGTTCCTACTTTAAAAAAAAAAAGTAGTACTGCAAAACAATAGAAAGAATAATGCCCTATGACACCTTTCCCCCAATATAAATATAAAACAATAAAATATAAAATAAATTATAAAATCAACAAATACTCAACAGACTATCCATGTTAACATTTAAGTGATTTGAACCTAATTTTTAAAAGGTGGAAAGACCTAATTCATTCAACTGTTTAGTTAACAAATTTAGATTCACTTTAACCAGTTTTTCACTTTGAATAATAAATCGAGAAAAGTTTATTAAAAGTATCTTTAGCTGGGTATGGTGGTGCGGGTCTTTAATCCTAGCATAGGGGCCAAAGAGGTAGGAGGATTGTATTGGGTTCAAGGCCAGCCTCGGCTACAGTAAGACCCTCCCTCAAAAAAACTAAAATAAAATAAAATAAAAAGAAAACTATCTTTGACTAATATTTATTGTGAAAGTATAGATATAGACGAAAAGATGGCTTAGCAGTTAAGGCATTTGCCTGAACAGCCTAATAACCTAGGTTTGATTCCTCACACCTATGTAAAGCCAGATAGATAAAGTGGCACATGCATCTGGAGTTTGTTTGCAGTGTCTGGAAGCCCTAGCCTACCCCTTTTCTTTGTCTTTCTCTCTTTTCTCTATCTCTCTCTGCTAGAAAATAAATGAAAATATTTTTAAGGTACAGGTAAATAAAATCTTTCTGGGGACTTATAGAAAAGAATATTTGAAATATTAACACCTAGATCCCTTGGGAGTTTGTAGATTTACATAAAAGGACATATATAAATAGCAAGTGTCAAATTAAAAAAAAAGTGTCACTAAAATATACTTATCTGATAAAAAATAAATCCTTAGTAAGGCAGAAAATAATGTGATGAGAAAAAAGCAAATCATGAGATGATGTGGCTGAGATGGTGGTTGGAACTTGAGAAAGAAGAATATATAAAAAGGAATGCTTCATCCTTATGGATGAGTAGATATACATGTAGAAGCACCACCCACACTCACAAGGCTGATGAAGTAGAGGCACTGGAGGAAATCTACAATTCCTTACTATAGAATAAGCTCTGATGGCAGCAATATTTATCTGATAAGATATAGTGAGTCATTGGTGAAAATTAACAAATTGTTGACTCAAATAAATATGAATGAGAGGCACAGTTGAGAGGTGTGACATTAGTCCAGCCCATCTGGAATTGTAAGCACTCATAATGAATCTTGGAAGATGTTCAGCAGATGAAGTTTGGAAGTAGAGAGACTACAGTAATGTGATAGGTGCAACTCTTACTCAACTAAATACCATTGAACACAGATGTTAAACTCATTTGGCTAAAGCACAACACCTGTCCTAGGATGCTTGAGCTGATAATAATGCATCTCTCTTTTGGAAACCATAGGTACAAAGAGCCTCTTGCATAGACGTGTAGATTTGCAGAGCAGCACTGTTCATCAGAGTAAGGGAAATATCCCGTGGGATTGGATAAATAATTCTTAGACATCACACTCACACTTTAGAGGAACTCACAATCAACAATACTAAAAAGAGTAATGGTATCTTCAACTGAGGAACATTTGTTAAAATCCTTAAATGGAAGAATGTCTGATTTAACTGTGTTCTTACAGTCTTATTTACTTTAAGATCATTGCCTTAAGACATATAATGAGTCAAAGCATTTTATATACTAGACTCTATTATGCACAATTTTGAAACATACCTGAAATGTATATTGAATTTAGTGGAATAAAACACAAAAACAGTTAAAGTAAAATTGTAAAATTTTGTAAAATTTGTAAAAAAGTAAAATTTTGGATCTGTATGTGCCTCTTTTGTGTGCATGTTTGTACTCATGTGTGATAGTTAAGTTTTAGTGTCAACTTGACCTTTCAAGTAATCTTGGGTAGGTCTCTGAGGATGTTTACAAAAGGCAGCCTCTCAGTAGGGAGAAAGATGTAAGGAAGCTCAAAGAAGCTAGAAGTAAACATCCTTTCCTGTGTGGGCATTGCATGAAGGAATGTCCAGAGTCTCAGGAAGCCTTTAAGTCTGGGGAAGGTTTGCAAGACCCCACTCTAAGTTTATATAAAGGGGAAGAAATTCTCTCCTTGGCCCGTCCTGCCTGTTTGCTATTCTGTGTGTGGTATTGGTGATGGGTTTCTCTCTCTCTGCTTGGACCTGTGATAGAGAACCAGCCTCTTTCACTTTTATGGGACTTCCCCTGGATCTGTAGCTTAAATAAATCATTTCCTCCCATAAACTGTGCCTGGTTTGAAGATTCATCCCAGTGGCGTGTGGCTGACTATGACAGATTTGGTACCAGGAGTGGGGTGATTCACTGAGATGAATCTGACCATGTGGATTTTGATCTTCTGGAATTTGTGTGCTGGAGGAATGGACTTGGACTTAATACTTGCAACTGAAGATGTCTTCCAGAGTGGTAAGCCAAGTTTTATAGACTATTCTGATAAGAATTTGGAAATGCTCAGTGCAGAGAGAATTGCATTTGGAGGCTTGGCTTGTAAATTTTTTATGGGGAAGGAGAGACTGCGGAAAACCTTAATAGAAGTGTGTGCCTGGGTCAAGGGGTGGATGCGTACTACTGCCCATGCCCAGAGAATGTGAGACCAAGGTTAAATTTAAGTAATGGTCTGTGTGCTTGGCTATGGATATGGGACTGAGAATTTAAGATTTAAAATTAAAAAAAACCTCAAGGCAAGTTTAACTTACTGGCCCAGAGGCTGGCTTTTGATTATGGCCTAACTGCTTTACATTGAAACAATGGAGAGATGCCTAGGTGTTTCCACCCAGGAAAGACAGAAAGATGGACTGTGCAAATTCTTTGGAAAGGAAATCGCTAAAAGAAAGAAATCTGCTCTTCAAAGTCACATCTATTTTGTCCCTGAATTAACAACATGGCTGTGGGTCCCGCATACCTGGTATTGCTTTTGGAAGCATGAGAAATGCATGCATGGAGTGGGTCATGAAGTGCACATGGTTCCAGGAGCCGCTGCTGAGATGTGGTATTTGGAGCAGGTCATGAAGTCCCTGATTGGCAAGTGAAGCCATTGGAAGATGGACTGTGGTTTGCAATGGAGACCCGAAGACATTTTGGACATACCAGGACTTTCCAAGGGCTACCATGGAGCATTGGCTTGGGATGGAAGATTCCCCACGTACTCAGCCAAGCTGGAGGGACAAAATTGGAAAAATCCAGAGACTTTCAGTCACAGGTTGTGGTATGGGACTTAAACTGCAGATATGGATGTTTGCTTATTTTCGTTAAGTTTGCCTTGGCCCAGTCTTTCCTTGTATGCCTCATTGAAGTTGGAAATGTTTACTCTGTAAATGTAACTTGTTTTTATTTTACAGAACTCTAAGTTAAGGGGTTTTGCCTTTTGTTAGGGAGATTATGCCTTTCCAGTTATACATGAGATGGTTATATCATATTAGGCGGAATTTTAATCTTGTTACTGTCTTAGGAATTAAGCATGATATAAGGATATATAATTTAATGTCAAGCTGACAAGGGGTAGACTGTGATAGTTAAATTTTGATGTCAACTTGGCCTTTTAAGTAATCTTGGGTGGGTTTCTGAGGATGTTTACAGGAAGACAGCCTCTCAGTAGGGAGCAAGATGTAAGGAAGCTCAAAGAAGCTAGAAGTAAACATCCTTTTCTGTGTGGGCAGTGCAGGAAGGAAAGTCCAGAGACTCAGGAAGCCACTAAGTCTGGGGAAGGGTTGCAAGACCCCACTCTAAGGCTATATAAAGGGAAAGAAATTCTCTCCTTTATCCTGCATGTTTGCTGTTCTGTGCGTGGTATTGTTGATGGGATTCTCTCTCTGCTTGGACCTGTGACAGAGGACCAGCCTCTTTCACTTTTATGGGACTTCCCCTGGATCTGTAGCTTAAATAAATCGTTTCCTCCCATAAACTGTGCCTGGTTTGAAGATTCATTCCAGCGGTGTGTGGCTGACTACAACACCATGTTTATATGTATATGGAAGCTAGTGAACAACCTTAGGTGTCATTCCTTAACATGCCACTCGAAGCTCATTGGCTTGGAGCTTACCAATTAGACTAGCTAGGCTGCAGGCCCAGCTACCAGCTTCACAGCACAGGGAACATGGATGCACACCACTCCTGGCAATTTTATTTGAGCTCTCGGTGGGTCAAATGCAGGTTCTCATACTACTGAACTTTACCAACTGAGATATCTCCTCAGTCACCCCATTTAAGATTTAAAATATTATATACAATCATTCATGACTTAAGAACATAGAATTAAATCGAACTATCAACACACAGCCTGATAATAGTTAAAACCAAACTTTAATTTAGTTATCACTTTTCTCTATGAAAAGTGCACATGTATTCTAGAGATTAACATTTTTATATTTTATTGATATTTGTACATTATGATGGAAGGACAACTTGATATATCTCTTAAACTATAATTTTCCCATGAGTTCATGTTTCTATATTACTTGTGAACAGATGCACCATCTTTGTTTAGAGTATTATTCCAAGAATGTTGGTATCAAAAAAATTTTGAAAGATTGAGATAGTGTCCCCTTTGGATCAAAAGTGTGTTTGCTTATACTTCAGAAGGTCTTCTTCCTGAGAAAAGACCTGGCAGGTGTCCTGACCTTTATAGAAATAATTCAAGTTTCCTGGACTCAGAGTTAACCTGGCCTGCACTCACCTGAGCACACAGATATCATCTGTTCTTTCATATTGCTTTGCAGGAATTACGGCTTGGGAAAACAATACAAAGAAGTTAATAATTTGTCAAATTGAATGTTGATCTTATTGTGGAGTAATAAAGGTTCCTTTGTCTCTGATTCAAGGTTTTGTGTTTTCAGTCTGCGGACTACACCAAGCTAACTTCAGAGCTTGAAATTGGATAAAATTCACCTGCCTTAGACTTTCTGTTGTCTGTATTTTGATGTAGTGACATTTAATTCTAAAAATATTCAACGAAATCAAATTGAATGATGTATCTTACTCCAACTCTATCATTTTACCTGGAAATACTATGAAGAAATAAACCCAGCTGCTCTAAACATGTTTTTTCTATTATTTCTAATGCCTTTTAAATTTTTCATTTATGAATTTATTTATTTATGAGAGAGGGAGAGAAAGAGAGAGGGAAATAGAGGGAGAGATTGAGTATGGACATGCCAGGGTCTCCTGCCTCTGCAAATGAAACTCAGGTGTATGGGCCACTTTGTGCATCTGGCTTTACATGGGTACTGGGGAATTGAACCGTGGTCATCAGTCTTTGCAAGAAAGGGCCATTAACTAGTAAGCCATCTCTCCAGTACACTTTAAATATCTTAATTCCAACCATCTCTCCAGAGGTATTGTATAGAAAGAAATTATTGATCTTGACCAGACTCTGTCCTTATTTCATGTACCCACTGATGATCTAACTTATTTGATAGTGTTGGTATAAAGAAGGGGACAATGCATAATATGAATATAACTCTTACAGCTGTTATGATGAGCAGGAATGCTGAAAGGGAGGAGCTCTCTGAAGGGCCTCATATCCTGTCAGACACATGTGTGGTAAAAATTTGTCTTGTTTAAATGAACTTGATAGTAGTTATTACATGTCAATTTCTCTGTGCCCCAATTTCTTTGTAATGAAAAAAAGGAATTATAGAATGCAAAAGACAAATTACAACTGTATTGTGAAAACTAATGAGCAAATGTACTTCAGTTGTCTAAGTGAAAGGCATTATGGCTTGAAGTTATTATTTCATTTCAACACTCCCAAGGGCATTTCTGTGTTTCTCTCTAAGGAAGATGTAATTGTTCCCAAAACGGAAGCATTCTTTCTGCCGAAAACTTGATGGTATGAATGCTGCATCTCTAAATTATATTCTCTCTCACTTAAAGCACCTTATGAATTCTAAGGACATGTCTTGACCAGAGTCAGCAGGAATGGGTTTTGCCAGTCAATCTTGCATTTAGTCTCCTGCTTCCAAACACTGAGTTTTCATTAAAATAAATTCTTATATAAATTGTACTAATAAATTGAGTAAGCATAACACAAATTTAGAGACTCTTAAAAACCTGATAACTATGCAAAATTTAAACTCACCCACCATGACTCAGGGAAATTTGAGGAAGAGGGGGTGGAAAGAATGTCAGAGTCATGGGGGGAAAATCTAATGCATAAAAGGGAATGTCAGTCATCCTGGTTTCAATGGTTTTCTCTAATAATTTATGATAGTGAGCATATTGATTTGTTAATATATATATAACCCAGTAAAATGTTAAAAATTAGTAAGCATATGAAATTTACTTAATATGAAAAAGTATATATCTTCTATGATTTTTCTTAAGGATTTTTTTTAGAATGAGATGCAAAAATAAGGCTTATTGTGACTTTTACCACCTTTCTTATTTTGAACCAAATATCCCATGCAAGGAAGAATGGTACACTTTATGGACAGCTTCAGGTTGGACAGGGAAAACTGAGGAAGGTCATGGGGAGTTATGTAAGGACAGCACAAGATTTAAAATAATTCAAGTTTCCTGTACTCAGAGTTAACCTGTCCTGCACTCAGCTGAGCACACAAATGTGCTCTAAATAAAAATATCCTTGTAACCCATATCTTTATACAATGGCCACACACATTAAAAAATTTTAAAAAGAGACATAGAAAAGCTGAGTCCCAAGTAGCAAACTGCAGGACGTTATCAATCAGACCTTCACCTACAGGTAAAACACAGACACAAAATACTCTCTAATGTATACAAATATGAAGTCACATTCAAGAATTTTCTCTTTAATCTTGCTTAGAGCCATTGTCTACTGAAAATGTTTCTATATTCAAATTACCATTAAAGGATTTCTTTCATATTGCACTACAATCACTATAACTTTGAAAAAACTTTGTAGGATATATTCTTCATGAATTTGGCCTTAAAACCTCAAAATTAATTTGTGTGCTTCATATTATCAATTAACTTTTTAATACTCATGAGTTTCTTTTTCTGCTACTGCTTTAAAAGTATAGTACTAAATTTCCTGCTACCGTCACAAGACATATTAAATTTAATGTACCATTAAAATAAATAACTACCTCAAGGGCCGCTCTATTTCTTTTATCCCCCTAAATTGTTTTAGCTTTGCATACTTATCTATTTCCTTATTACTGTCATTCATTAAGTCTAAAAAGTACATTTTCTGCATCTTCTCCGACGGTGTCTTTCCTCTGCATCCGGAGGCAGCAACGTCATATCTCCCAAGCTCCTCTTCCTCTTCTCCTCTTCTGTCTCCTTCTACTTTTAAGGATCCTTGTGGCTACATTATCCTCACAGTGATAATGAAGAATAACGTTTCCATCATATGGCCATCTAATGATTAGCAACCTTAATTCCATCTGCAAGTTTAACCCATGCCACGTCACCTTACTGATAAACAGCCTGTAAACAAGGACATGAACATCGTTAAGAGGAATAATTCTGGGATCATCGTGCTCTTTGGCTGAGACTCCTCCTGCTGCTGTAAATAATAGTCAAAAATAAAGTCGCTTATGAAGAAATAACTACTAATCTTTGTGTCAAACAAATATTGTAAAGGTGTCTCAAGAGTGACACTTTCTGCAATATGAAGGATCAGCTAGGTCATTCTTTATTATTCCTGTGTTTAGTAGTCAATGGAGAATTGCAGCAACTCTCAATGCACAAAACTAGGGACTTAGATCCTCTGGGAATAAAAGTTCCAACCATCACACTGAGTGAAAGATTCAATATGTCAATATTTTTGAGGGGGTAAGAGAAACATAAAAGAATCATTAAATTAAAGGCTCTGGGCTAGCAAGATGGCTCAGTCAATCCATAGAGCTCTTGCCATGTAAGCCTGACCCATGACAATGCTGGCAGGTGTGGAGGTCGTCTGTAACTCCCACACTCAGGAAGTGGAGACAGGTGACTCTGAGTAGCCAGGATAGCTACCTGAGCTCAATTGACAAGTTCTCCATTCAAATTAAAGACCCTGCTCCAGTAAATAAGATGGGGGGGGGCTAACTGAAGACTCCCAACATCAATCCTTATTATACAAACACATACACACGCACACACACACATACACACAAACACACATACACACAAACACACATACAGATACACACACACTAACATGCATATCTGCACACATACCAGATACACACAAAAAATGCTGTATTATAAATTAATTGTTTATTGAACCCCCTTTATCATTTAATATGTTAAATAACATGATGAAGTAAGAGATGAAATTAAGGCTCTAGTGATATCAATTTATGACACAGTGCTTTCCTTTGTTAGCAAACAAGAGTGGCTGACGCGCAAAAGAGACGGGAAGAATCCATTCATCTAGTAGAGCTGCTTGGCAACTATCTCCAGGTATTCCATGTGCAGTGAAGAGAGGTGAGATCAATGAACTTTGTGTCTAGGCCCTTGAATTCAGCATTTGGTTGAAAAACCCAATGAGAGACATCAGCCAGAGATCAGAAAGCAGAATGAAAGACAAGACGGAATATTTGCTCCATATTTCTTCCTTCACAAGCATGTAGCAGAGGCTGTATTTCTCCATTTGTGTCTACAGATCCCAGTTAACTAGATAAGCTTCCTCACAGCGCTGGCTACTGTAGGTTCAAATTGAGGGGAAGGAGCACCCTCTCTGGGAGTGATTGGAGCCTGTAGTATGATGGCGCAGTAGCAGGCCAGGTAATCAGAGCTCACTCATTAGAGCAGCCAGAGCTGCTGGATACAAATGGTCTGATAGCACCTCAGCAATGAGCACCGCCATCACCACGGCAACAAGGAAACAGGGCACCAACTTTTGGTGGGATTTTGTTTTCCCTTCTCAGGTTGGCTGCATCCCTCCTAATTGGCCTCTGTGATTTTTCACCCCATATTCATGCACCGAATCAATCAGTGCCCACCTGGGTGGAAATAAAACCAGCCTCTGATGTCAGATTCACTTGAGTCTGTTGGGGAAAGAAGCCTTGCCAGGAGAGGACCTGCTCGCACCTTGAGATAAAGGTGTGCTGTCCCGTACAGAGACCTGTCCCCAAGGAAAGGGGACCTGCTGCAAGAGGAAGGCCAGCCCCTGCCTTGGGGCTATTCATATGTTGGAGGGGGAATACCTCTTCTTGCATCCAGGATCCCATTGCTCAAGATCCTGCTTCAAAGTCCCTTCTTACTGGTATTCAGAAGCCTGCCAAGGGCTTTGAGTTGTAGCACTCAATGGGACCGTATCTTGCCTGGCACCCTGAAACCTGCCAAGGTTTTAGAGTTGCAACTACTCCTGGTTCCAACTGTAATCAGAATAATTGATTCTTCCCCCACTATACCAGCGTTGGAATTCTGGTAATCTTTCCCGAATAATGACAAAATGAGGTGACTGGAAAAATAATCATCTTTAATAACATGCTTTTTCATAATGAAAGAATAATTTGTTCCCTTCAAGCTGTTTTTCCCTGATATTAGAAACAAGGCAAGAGAATTCACATTCAGCATTATATTGAAATTTCTATTCAGTGTAATAAAGCAAGAAAAGAAAAACTGGTAAAGGGAGAGAATTAGGGATGGTGTGAGGAAATTGGGGCGGAAGGTACACGGACTTGAGAAGACTCAGACAAGGATTCCTTTATTCAGCAAGGAGTTGAGTGGACAGACTTCTCTTGGGTCTGAAGTCATGTCTGTGTAAAAGATCTCAGGAGGGTCTTTTAAAGACTGTAGGTAAAGTTTGCCTGGGCCTGGACCTCCTTAGGGGGCTGTCTATTGAGGGACAATAGGTGACCATATATATATTGTTTGGGCTGGCTGGAGAGCTCTTGTCAAAAGGGCTTTATCAGAGATACAATCCTTCAGATACATAAAACATTCTTCAAATATGTAAAACACTTTGAGGTGTTATCCTGCATAAGATCCCGTGTAAAACATTTTCCCAGGCTCAGACAGAGCTGTATCCTCCCTTCACATGGGAGGGTGGAAGATGAACTCTGCAAATAAACACTAAAGTACTCCGCACAGTAGGAACCTTCCCCTTGGATACCAGTATGCAAAATGTAATCTCCTGTTAAGGGTGATGGATGGACCAGATTGAAATGACCAGTAGAAAGTGAAGAAAGCTTAATACTAAAACCACTGGCTGTGGCTGATGAATCCCAGGGCCAGATCTGGGTTACTCTCCCATCTCACCCCCACTCAAGCAAGCCCTTGGCCAGGGAGATCCATGGGGTCCCCCCACAAAATGCTGACCAGTGCCAAGCACTTGGCTACCTGACAGAGCTAAAAGGTTAGCAGGCTGCTGAAGACACCACAGGCTGCCATCCCAGGACACCAGAGACAACACGGGGAGTGAGAGGAAAGCCAGTCTTCTGGAAAACCCTCGTGGCTATGGAAAGAGGTATGGAAGCTACCGACAACGGTCACCAACAGCACGAATAAGCAGGAGACGCTGCAAGCTATGCAACCCAGGAGCCTGACAAGAAATACACATTGGGGCACACAGCCTTTGTGGGTAACTGACCTCCCATTGGACATGAAGCTTGCACAGTGGGGAAGAACTCTTAAGTGGTACTGAGAACCAAGTCATCACCCCATGTTCAGGAAACGCCTATGTCCCTTGTGAGAGTTTCAGACGAGCTCCATACACCTCCTCCCCTTGAGTGGGAGGTGTTTCCAGCCAGAGCTCAAACCTAGATACTAAAACTGATTGGTCAGGTATAGACCAATCAGCTATCTCTCTGACTTACCTGGTGGAAGTTTTAGAAAGGTTACTAAAACACAGTCAAATCTCTTCTTCCACATGGTGTCCTAGGAGGAGAACTTTTGATTTTTTCAGACCTTAAGACGGTAAGGCCTTCCCTTCACCCCAGCCTAAGGCTGGGGTCAGGAGGGTGGCTCAAGTTTTTTCCCGCATAAAGCTTTTTTTCTCATGATGGGAGCCTTCTGTTTTCTTTTCCTGCCTGTTTAGCTGAACAGCATAGATTTTAGCTTAAACCTCTCCCACTCTGGTGGCTGGAGAACTCTGTAATTCCCCATTTTCCTTTAAATAAACTCTCCCACTATACCTTAACTTCTGGTTGTCTATGATTTTAATTCTTTAACTTTGTAGACAAGAATTTGGGTACTCCTTAAATTTTGAGGTACTTTGAATTTTTGCTGGATATTATGTAAATTCTAATCCCCAGATCAGCCCTTACACCCAGAGCAAAGACACTATTGTTCACTGGAGAAGTTGAGTGGGTATCCTCATCAAAATGTCTCTCAAACTTTTATGCATATTCCCCTCAATCAAAGCTGCTCTCACCCTTGGTTGAATAATCTGCTTTATTTTACAAATGGCAGAGAATACTGGGGAGCTTCAAGATCCATCGATATGACAAGAAAAAACAGCCGACTGCTCTCCACCAGAAGTGCCACCTCTACCACATTTAAACAGGCTCCTGAAGAAACTGAGGAGGAAGAAGCAACATGAGAATTCTTCCGATGCCATCCAGACAATCACCCGAAGGGAAACAGCAACAAACACAAAGGTGAACTGAAACACATTGTTATAGAAATACAGAGGCTACAGAAAACTCATCACTAAAAACAAACTGTTAAAACACTGGCCAAGACTCAGGGATTGTTGCAGAAGAAGGGGTGGGAAGATTGTAGGAGCAGGGAGAGATATCCCAAGGCCGACAGAGGTCCTAATTGTTCTACAGTGAGCACCAATAACTCTACTGATAAGGGCCCTCAGGGAAGGAGTTCTGGGTGAGCAGGCTGGTCTGGAACCCAGGGTCAGTGAGCAGGGTCATGAGGCACATGGGCTGGTGGGGAGCCAAGGCACAGCTCCCTCGCCTGGCCTTGCCTGGAGTCAGAGGGTTGTTGCCATCTTTTTTGATTAACTTCTTTTACTTAACAAAATATTTCCAAGCCCCCTACATTTTGTAGCATAGGTCCCAGCTTTTTTGGTGTGAAATCAATACAATGAATATCCAAATTTTATGTAGCCACTCATGTGTTAATAGATATTTGGATTATTTCTACTATTGGCTATTATGAACAATACTACTATGAACATTGATGTGCAAGGCTTTGATATTGACATATGTTCTCAATTCTCTTTGGGTATATATCTAACAGAAAATTTGTCAAATGATAATAAAGTGGTTAATGTTTGAGGGCTTGCCATGCTGCTTCGGAAAAAATCTGGACTTTCTTAATTTTCTAGGTATCACCATTTCTCATGAATGGTGAGACAAAGAGGAAAGACTTGAGAGCTCAGAACTGCCCACTATCAAGGCAAATGAAGAAGCCAAAATGTAATTAAAGGCAAATGAGCCCAAGTCACATGGATACTTGAAAGACTTAAGGTGCTGGTGTAATGTCCTGTATATGTCAGAAATAAAGGGAGAAGGAATTGCCTTACTTTCTCAGCAGGAGACAAAATAAAATGGACTTAAAAGTATGTGGTACTAATGAATCTTTATCAAAGGGTCATTTCAAAATGCCCAGAGGAATCACTAAGATATATAGCTATACATTGATGTAATGTCCCTCATTCTTCATAATATACTCTGACTAAACTTAGAAAGATCAATTTTAATGAAAATTTCTATAACAATATCCATAAGTAATCATGCCTTGTCAGTTTCAAAATAATTAAATCACTCTAAACAGTTAATCTGAGCCTAACAGCCACTCATTTTTTTCTGTATATGTGTCAATAACACCATTATTACCATGATTACTTTTTAAAACTTTGTAAAAACTTGCATTTTCACTTATATGCCGTTTCAATAATGTGTCTTCCTAGAGCATCTTTCCCATAATTGAATTAAGAGGAACAACCGTATCATTTCTGTCTACAATTCTCCTATAGTCATTTATGTCTGCATAGCAGAATGTCTGACAAACAGTAATGAATGTTCATATAAGAATGTGTTACCAAATAATACCAAAAACACTTGCCATCTGTGATGATGATGGTTATTATAATGGCAGTTGCTACTTTATAGATTTTAGAAGTTAAAGTTGCTAAAGAAACACACAGGAGAGACTGAAAGAAAATTATTTTTGCTTTCTGATTTATAGATAAGTAAGTCTTTGATGAGTCTTGCTAATGAAAAGAACCATTTTAAAGCTTACTGCTTCATACTGAATTGACAAAATGAAGTATGTAGTTATTATAAGATTATAAGATTTCTCTAAGTTTCCCTGAAGATGTTACTATGTTATTCTTATCAAAATAAGGCAATTGATTTTGGATTTTTTTTTTAGTTACTGTGGTCATTTGCTTTGTTTTATTTTATTGGGTCTGAGACGTGTTTCAGTAGGTAGCCTATGGTGGCCTCAATCTTACCGTTATCTGGTCTCAGATTTCCAAGTGCTGAGATTTCAAACTTCCACCACCATACCCCGTTTTAAAACATGAGTTGCATCCTTATCATATTATAAACATAGAATAGACAAATGCATAATTAGGTTATCCACTAAATGTAAAATAAAACGGAAATATATCCTTCAAATTCCAGCCATCAACATAAGAGTTGGGGTTTCAGAGATACTTGTATATTAGCTAAAAATTTTAAGATCAGTATTGTATCATTGAAAATGACAATAATAAAAATAATAAAAAATAAAGCAATACAAGTGTTCATGACAGAAGAGGGGCTAAGTTGTGACACATCCACATTGTAGACTACAGAAGACATGTTCTTCTAAAGCTACATGTATTTATATATTTATTTGATTTTGCTTCCACAAGTTTTCTTAAGGTATCATTCAAATATTTTAAAAAATCACATGTAGTTAATATATGATAACATTGGACCTGCACACATCTGTCACACCTCAATCATGATATCAGACATATGATCACCTCCAAAACTTCTTTGCTGCTCTTTGTGGTTTGGTTCATTGTCATAAGACAACCCAAGATAAGTCTTTATATGTTAATCATGCCATATATCCATGGGGCAACAGTTCTCTAATTTCCATCACAGCCCCTTCAGTCATCACCTCATCTTCTGAGCTCTGCTTCTTTGAGCTTGACTTTTAGATACCTCATCCAGTATTTGTCCTTTAATGACTACTTTTCTTCACACACTCTAATATTCTGTATGTCCTTCTACACTATCACAAATAGTAAAATTGCTTTTCTTTCAAAAGTCATATAATACTCCATTGTATATGAATACCACATTTTCTTTTATCTCCTAATCTTGACTATTGTGAGAAAGGCTACAATAAACACAGATGGGGATTACTTCTATCTCTTTGAAATCATGATATGAATTCTTTCAAATCACGAAAGTAAAATTAAATATTAAAAATAAAAATTATTAAAGTAAAAGTAAATATTGCTTTAATATGGGTAGAAAACAAAGTAAAATCTCAGGTTGGTTGCACTGTGGACTATAGCATTTAATCTCATAGCACATAATGTCATCTTTTAGGGGCTAGAGAGATGGATCAGAGGTTAAAGACACTTGCTTGAAAAGCCAGACAACCTGAGTTTGATTCTCCAGTGCTCATGTAAAGCCAGATGCAAAGGACAGTGCATGCATCTGGAGTTTGTATGAGTAGCAGTCGTCTCTGGCATGCCCATATTCTCTCTCTCAATCTCTCTCTCTCTCTTTTTCCTTGCAAATAAATGTTAATTTTAAAAATATCTTAGGACTGAAGAGATGGCTCAGCAGTTAAGGCACTTGCCTTCAAAGCCCAATGACCCAGGTTCAATTCTCCAGTACACATTTCATAAAGCCAGATGCACAAAGGGACACATCCATCTAGAGTTTGTTTTCAGAGGCTGGAGGCCCTGGTGCACCCATTCTCTCTATCTCTCTTCCTCTCTATCTCTCTCTACTTTCAAACAAATAAATAATGAAGGAAGAGTTTATTTTGGCTCACAGTTTGGATACAGCCCATAAGAGCAGGGAAGTCATGATAGTAGGGCCATGAGACAGACAGTCACATTGTGCCCACACTCAGCAGGCAACAAGAGATCAACACTGCCTCTCAGATTGCTGTCTCCTTTTTATTCATCCTAGGACCCCAGTACGTAGCATGGTGCTTCACATTTCTTGAAACATTCTTTTTTGTTTGTTTGTTTGTTTGTTTTTCAAGGTAGGGTCTCATTCTAGTCCAGGCTGACCTGGAATTCACTGTGTAGTCTCAGGGTGGCCTTGAACTCACGGTGATCCTCCTACCTCTGCCCCCCGAGTGCTGGGATTAAAGGTGTGTGCCACCATGCCTGGCTTCTTGAAACATTCTTACAGACCAAACTATAGGTATGTTTCCATGGAGATTCTAAATCTAGTCAAGATACAAGGGAGACTAACTGCCACAACTCCAGCCATCCCTTGTCAATTTACACCCAAAAACATCATGTTAAATCTTGACAGTCTATCTGTGACCCGTACAGTCTCATTTTCAATCATAAACCCAAGATATTGAATCCTCCTCTAAAAACCCCAATAGTTTTAAATATTCCCAACGCTGTTCTGAAGTCCAAAGTTTCTTCTGAGACTCAAGCCAATCTCTTTACTGTCCATAGTCAGTAAAATCAATAAACAATTTACAATTTCAATATACAATAGAAATAAAAATTCAATTCCTTTCCAAATGTAAGGAACGGGAGCATAGGAGAGACTAGACCAGCACAAATCTGAAGCCAGCTGAGCTCTGAGCTGCATGAAGCCCTTTCTTTGTCTGTATGAAGGCAGCTGGGCTGCACCATGACTCTGACTTTCAGGCACTAGCTCTCCTTTCTCACAGAGAATGGCCTTAAGCTCTGAGCATTTTCTGATTGACACATAGCTGTCTGAAGCTTGCTCTTCTTCAAGCTGAATAGATTTCTTTGATAATATAATTTTTACTATTATAAAAAGAAAAAAATACTTAAGAAGCCATTTCGTGTTTCTAGGATTTTTAATAGCTAGATAAAATCTACTAAGATCGTATGTATAAGAAATGATTTGTCACCTTTGCATATCTTACTGGAGTTGTAGGAAAACAAAATTTGTTGTCAGCATTACTTATTTTTAGAGAAAGCAATATATAAATCACCATATGTTAATCACATCAAACTGAAAAGCAATATAATAAGATAAGCAGTCTGATTAGCACAAATGTTTATGATGATAGGCATTTTCTCCCACACCTCTATGTAGAGCAGATCCTATTCATGGTGGGAAGATTGAGGGACATAGAAAACCAGGGAGAGAATGACTGATGTTCTTTTTTGGAAAAGTCATGGCTAACATGGACTTAATGTCTTGGGAGGTCTGAATATCAAAATTCACTCCTAAATCACTAATAAAGATTTTAAGTGGCAAATATATTAAATGAATTTCCAAAGAAATAAAGTGTTATTCAGTTTAAAAGAAATAAAGTAAGAATTAAAGAAATACAATTTAACACATGGATTATCAGAAAATTCTTGTAAGTTTTTGTTGCAGTTACCTTTTCATTGCTGGGACAAACATCTGACCAGAAGAAGCTTATGGGGGAAGAAGGGTTTATTTCAGGCTTACTGACTCCAGTCAAGCCATCATCATGGTGGAGGAAGCTGGCCCACTTTATCATACATAGCAGAGAGTCAATGGCCAGAAAACACCAACAGCCAGAGCTCAAACTGGCCCTTTATAGACCTAGTAAAGCTGGCTGAAAATCTACTCTCAGTGACATGCCCCTTGCATCTTAAAAAAAATTCCTGAGTCTATGAGGCCATACATTCAAATTGCCACAGTTTCCAATGAAGAAAGTATCAGAGGGAGAGAAATAGATTTTTAATTGTCTCTTTTGATAGTTTTCTAATTATGTCATTCACTGTGTTTAGCTCTTAAATCCATTTTGGATTTACATTTGTAAACATCACAAAGATATAGATAGATATAGATAGATAGATAGATAGATAGATGATAGATAGATAGATAGATAGATAGATAGATAGATAGATTGTACATTTATATTATTATTCCATTTTAGAATTTGACATTTAATATTTATCTTATTAATTATGTATAATTATCTGAAAAAAGAAAGTATCAGATGGGCTGGGAAGGTGGTGGCTCAGAGGTTAAAAGTACTTGGTTGCATAGCCTGTCCACTGGGATTGAATTCCCCAGTACTCCCATAAAGCCAAATGTACAAATTCCTACCTTCATCTGGGTTCATTTAAAGTGGCAAGGGGCCCTGCTATGCCCATTCTCTCTCTGTCTCTGTCTCTGTCTCTGTCTCTGTCTGTCTGTCTGTCTCTCTCTCTCTCCTTTTGCATTCAACACCTTTCAGAACAAATATATAAAATATTTTTAAAAGACACATCAGAAATTTTTTGCTTAATGTAAAATGCTCTTTGTTGAAATAAGTCACTAATTTCAATATAGTCTTTTTCAGCAAATCATGCAATTTACATTCAAACTAATCATGACTTTTGACTTTTTTAACCAAGATATTTCAAATAAATACTGCAGTGTGACTGCATCAACCACTTCTTATAGAAAACAAACAGAATTTATAATTTTGCTACCTTGACTGATGTTAGCTGGAAAGAAGCAGGGAGGAAAAATTTACCCACCATGAAATGGAACAGAATGGTGAACAAAAGCCATGAGAGCCACATTTTGTTGAAAATGTCTTTGGAATAGTTTGGGGGGGGGGTTGCAGTAATTTTCATCAGTTTTAATGCCATCAGTTTTAAGAATCATGGATCCCAGGAAAATACAGACAGCTATCCTAATACAGTACCTGTTGAATTTAATGTGAAGAACCAAACCCAAAGAGATAGTTTAGGATTCTAAAAATAGCTTTAAAAAGTATCTATAGAGATTAAGTCAGGGGGAAAGAAAAGAATTCTAGAATTCAAATTCTCCTCACACATACTAGATATGCATTACCTTTTAGGTGAAGTCTATGAACTAACTTAAAAACTCTCCTGCTTTAAAATTATATGTTCTATTTATAGAAAATTAAAATGCTTATTAAATTGTATAGAAATCCACAAATGTACAATCTATGCTGAAACATTAGACCATATCAGTTCCCCTTTATTTTTATGCTCAATGCTATAATTTCACACATTGAAAAACACTTTTCATTATTGAAAAGATTTATTTGTTCTTAAAATGCTTACAGATGCTTTGCAAACATACCCCCTTTGAGAAATACATAACATATTCATAGTTGGGAGATGAATGACAATTGTATTTGGCTAACATGCAGCAGTCAGTCAGCTACCCCCTGACTAGGGACATTTGCCACCTACACAACTTATTTCCATAAAACCTTTTGTGTTCTGCTTCCTTCTTCTCTAAACATCTTCAGGCTGTGGTGTTTAAGACAAAGACAGAAAATGAGTTTAGTTTGTAAAGTGTTTGTTTCAGATATATTATGCTGAATGCCATTATAAAGTCCACAAGACCTCAAAAGAAACTTTGATAAAGTGTACTCTGGTTATTTCCTTTTTCTCAATAGAGCCCTTAAAGAACCCTGCGTAAGCAGATGAACCAAGGTAAACAGGAAAGCAACATATATTTGAAACACCAGGCTATCCTGTGCTTGTCACGGGGTTTAATAGGCTGAATTGATATTTAATGGTTTTCTCTTCTCTCCCTTTAACACCTGTTGTGATGAGTTTGAAAGCTTTCAGTATAGAACATGGTAAATTGAGGCAGCCAACAATGCTTCTCAGAGCATAGCATGTCTGTGTGTTTGATGCTGGAGCCTTGTCAGTAATAGCAAGTGGGATATATTACCTACTGTCATGATTTTTAAATATTTTATTCATTTGCAAGTAGAGAGATAGAGAGAGAGGGAGAGAGAGAAAGAGAGACATTGAGGGAACTGGAAAGGAACTCCAGATACATGTACCTCTGTGCATATGGTTTTAAATGGGTGCTAGGGAATCAAACCTCTGGTCCTTAAGCTTTGCAGGCAAGTGCCTTAACTGCTGAGCCATCTCTCCAGGCCCTTCATGATTTTTTTTAAATGCTGCTTATTAAAGGCAAAATTATTTACTAGGTTTGTCCTTTGACAAATATTGAAATAGTAAATTACAAGTATTCTTTCCAGATACTAGAAATTCAAAGTGTCTTTGAAAACACTACTGGGCACTTAATTCTACTTATGAATATATGTGTTGCGGTCAGCTTTCTAGTTGCTGCACAGAAAGAACCCAAGCAAAAGCGACTTGTGGAGGAATGGGTTTATAAGCTTACAAACTCAAGGGGAGACTCCATCCTGGCAGGGAAAACGATGGCATGAGCAGAGGGGTGGACATCACCTCCGCCACAACACTGGAAATAGTGGCAGGAAGGTGTGCCAAACTCTGGCAAGGGGAAGCTAGTTTATAACTCCATAAGCCCACCCCCAACAACACAGCTCCATTGAGGTTGCAAAATCCAAACTGCCATCAGCTGAGGATCGATTACCCAGAACACATTCGTTTGTGGGGGACACCTGGATCAAACCATGACAATATGCTAATGAATCTTTATGGGAAGCTCCTCCCCACGCTGGTTTGTTTTCAAACACAATTGACCCCCTACATCTACACATTACAAATAACTGGTTTAATGCTTAATTTTATTTACTTACATTTTTGCTTTAATAAATTGCTTAATCTTTAATAATTTTAATTTTCTTATAGCATATATTTTAAACATGAAGCCTTATGTATGATGTTTTCACACATGTATATTCAACCCACCCTGAAACTTTCCTCTTACTTAGTTCCTCTGCTAATTTCATGTCTTTTTAAAAATTTTATTTATTAAATGCTTAATTTTAGGAATGAATTTATGCTTCAGATTTTCTTCTATTTTAAATTATCAGTTTAATCTTCAACCACAAAGTAATTAAGTAGAGTAATAAGTACAGGTAGTGACTAGTATTTTGTGATTAAAACATATGAGGCCAATATCAATAAATAAGATTTGAAGACATGGGATGTTTTAATTGAATTTTTTCCTTATTTTATTTATTTACTTTAACATCTGTACTGGGGATTGAACTCAGATCCTCACTTTACTGACTGACCTGTCTCTCCAGCCCTTAACTGACTTACTAAGCTGAAGTTTCCTTTAAGCATTTAACAAGGCTGATTGATTAGAACATTGTTTTATTGAACACCGGATGAAAGGGTGGCAGTTTTGGGAGAAGGAGGAAGTTTTTAAGGTTTTCAGGGAAGGAAGGACCTTACATGAGATATAATATCTAATACTGTGTAGACATTACCTTCTCATTGCTGGAAGAAAACACCCAACCAGAAGCAGATTATGGGCAGATTTATTTCAGCCTATAGATGCAAGGGGAAGATTCATCAATGTGGGTAAAACATAGATAATATGAGTGTGACAGATGGGAAAAGAAGTAGCTCCAGTGAGCTGAGCTGTAAACACACAATGGGCTGGACTAGTAAACTCTCCCAAATTGTCACCAGCCGGGATCAAGAAATCAAAACACATGAGCCTATTGCAGCCATTCCATTTAAACTACCACACACTGAATATGACATTATCTTGTTTTACAATATTTCCCACTAACTGACACCTTCATTTGTTTGTGAGTGCTCCTCAACCGGAAGAGAAGTTTCCAATGGGCGGTGGATCCTTGCCCATTGCTGTGATTACCAAATGTCAGCATCTAGAATAGGGCATGGAATGAGCCACCACAGTCATATTGTGGAGGATCCATATGGAACCCTGCAGAGAAGGACAGGATGAACAAGGAACCCATAGCCACAGCCATTCAACCAACTCAGGATAAGCCAAATGTGTTTGTGTTTTTCAGGATGCAACGAGAGAGCTGTGGCCCATCTAACCCTACCAACCAACCGTAGGCCAATGGCTGAGATCCTGGCAAGAGAGGAGCCACCACAGTCATATCGTGGAGGATCCATTAGGGAACCCAGCAGACAATGACAGATGAACAAGGGACCCATAACCACAGCCATTCAATCAACACAGGATAGGCCAATGAGACAGAAACCAAGGATTTTCGCCAAAAGGACCCCTAAGCTCGCAACATTAAAGCAGCCTTAATACTCACCCACCACGACTCAGGGAACTGAGCGGAAGAGGGGGGCGGAAAGATTGTGAGAGCCTTGGTGGGGGAGACGGTCCAGAGGCATAGCACCCATCAGTAACAACTCACTTGGGTAAGGAAGACCGAGATGAGTACTAAGATATACAGGAGTCCTTGCCACAGGACTAATACAGACAGCCCACGGAGGAGGATATCCAACTGATCAGGGATGGGGAGGGGGGGAATTGGGGAATTCAGGATAACAACGCATTGTTTGCCCACTAAATAATGTAACTCATTATGGACAATAAATATATATTTTAAACAAAGAATAGGGCATGGAGCATAATTTGTAAATATTGTTGGATAATATGCATGCTAGAATGCTAGATGAAAACCTGGGAAAGATTTAATTCAGGAAATGCATGGTCACTTTTGCAAGTTGCTTGTGCATATGAAGCAACCTCTGGCTTTGTTAATTTACTTATCCCGACTTCAGGCCTGCTTCTATCCATCATTTATCTGTATCTAGAGCCTTGGTTAAATGCTTATTATCTTTGAAAATTTTCTTTAAATAAAAATAGATTATGTGAGCTGCTTTAACAAGTAAATGATTTGTGTACATTTCTTACATCCAGGGTACTGTCCTCAACACTCAAATTACAGTAGAAGCCACTAATGACAAGTCCTCATGTTCACTGATTTACATTCTATTGGAAAACAAAAATCTATAAGAAATGTAAGCCATGTAAGTGGTTTGTATAATGTGATAAATGTTAAAATCATGATGCTGAAAATGGGAAATAGGAATCGAGCCTTTGTGGGATAAGAAAGTACAATCTTAGCCAGCATGGCTGCTGAAGAAAGCATCAGGGTAATGTCATACATGAGGGAATGAAGACAGTGAATCCCTGGCAGACCTAGTACGTTAAAAAGAGCTTGAAAACAAAGAGACCAGCAGGGAGGAGAGGAATGTGTGAGGGGGAGAGTCAGAAATGAAGACAAAGCAGTATTTGGGGGGGGACAGTCCATACAATTTTAAAGGAGAAACACAACTTTTTCATTTGAAGGATGGGATAGCAAGGGAAGGTTTCAGTTAATGGGCAGAGCCTGACTTCTCTTTTAGCATCTCTGTGGGTGCTTTCTTAAGAATAGATGGTAGGAGGATTGGCTAGCCAGGCCAAATGTGCTAACTGGTGCAATAGTGGCACATCTGTTTGAAGGAAACCAACCACTCTCTAATTGGATTGGAGGCCCACTCCACGGGAGGGAATACATGCCTGGTACTGAAGAGCTAGTCAAAAGCCTATGGTGGGGAAGGTCATGAGCCCTAGGGGTGTAATGCCTGCTGTTGTCTGGCTAAATGCATATATTATGTACACCAAACTGCCTTATAAGCACTTTATTTTTCTTAAATATGCATATCATATATTAATGCTAATCTCACTTTTGACTATAAGAGCTTCTGTTTTCAGAAAGCAGTGACCACTGGGATAACTCAAAAGATACCACAGTGTTGAGAAGAAGTGACAGTGGAGTGTTCAGCACTGGGACATCTCTTTCACACTTCCCAAGGCTCAGGGTCTGTTGCAGAAGAGGTGGTGGAAAGATTGTAAGAGCCAGAGAAAGGGGAGGACTGCTTACAATGTAATCTTCCAAACAAAAAATGACCTTGATAGTCATGACTTCACAGTGCCTGATACTACCTATATGAGACTTCATAACAGGAGGAAAAGATGATGACATCCAAACAAAATAGAGACTAATTGAGAGAGGGAAGGGATATGATGGATGGTAGATTTGAGAGGGGGGGAAAGTGGGGTGGGGAGGGAATTATCATGGTTTACAATTATAGAATTTGTAAATAAAATATATTTTAAAAAGAATAGATGGTAGGGAATAAGGGTGAAGGCATGGATAGCAGTTAAGGAGGTACAGCATTTGTACCTTATTCAATTTTGTAAAGATTTTTAAAGGGCAATATATGCCACTAGCTCTTGACAAGGGTGCCCTACCCAATAAATGTTTAAAGTGATAGCATGTTTGTCTAATTGTGAAACACCCACCCACAATTCAATAACCAGAAAATAAGGAAGGAGAAAGAGAGGGGGGAGAGACTCAATACAATAATATTATAATACTATTTGCCCCAATAAAATTATTAAATGAACAAAGTTATAAAAACAGTACAGCTTCAACTTAAATCAATGTATATTATCTTTGTAAACTACATAGACATTTTCAATAAACACAGCCACACTTAACATAGCACTACAGAGGCTACAGAGAATTCAACACTAACCAACAATGCACCTGCCAGGGTTTAGAGACTGTTAAAGAAGATGGGGCAGGAAAATTGTAAGAGCCCCAATGTGGGTAGAAACACCTTGAAGCACAGCTCACCCCAGAGACAGAGGTCCTAATTACCCCACACTGAGCACCAATGAAAATTGAAAAGGGCCCACAGGGAAAAGAGGACTGAACATGGAATGGGTCATACTAAAACCTTTGTTTTGTTCTTGGGGGCTGGAGAGATGGTTCAGGTTCAACAGTTAAGGCTTGACTGCAAAGCCTAATGACCCAAGTTTGATTCCCTGGTACCCACTTAAGGCCAGATGCACAAAGTGGTATGTGTATCTCGAGTTCATTTGCAGTGACTGGAGGCCTTGGTGTTCTCTCTCTCTCTCTCTCTCTCTCTCTCTCTCTCTCTCTCTCTCTCTCTCTCTCTCTCTCCTCTCCTCTCCTGTCATCTCCTCTCCTCTCTCACTCCCTCTATCTCCTTAAAAAAGACAAAAACAACAGGGGGCAATCACTGTACTCACTGTCTTTTCAACCTTTCAGTAAATCAAAATGACTCTGAAACAAATTAACAAAAATAATAGATTGTCACATTACAAATACTTATGAATTGTGTTTTCTTTCTCTGAACAGTATTGCAGTTTCCACAAACATGGAAGCAAGGTTGTACTGAGGATATCAAGCTCTGTCTTATTGATCAGCACGGCTTTGGTGGGGTCCATTTCAGGTAGTAAAAGGGGGCGGGGCACTGATGAAGGCAAAGATGGCTGTTAGTGACACAGTGACTCGCAAGCATTCAAATGGAGCATTCGGCAAATGGAAAAGAGCAAAAAGTAAACAATGAAATGACAAAAAGCTCTGTGTGTGTATATATTTCATTATAAAAGATCAGCATGTTGCCATAAAAATAAGCTCCTATTAATGCATATTCATACATTAAATATAAATTATGTTCTGGCTTAATTGCATATACTAAGGTTCTTCAGACTAGCTGTTATATAAACAGATTTTCTAGCCAAAGAAGCTTATTGCATATTCACTTTTCAAAAGCAAATGAGAACTCTTTTAGACATTCTTAAAGTCAAGGATGCTGAAAGAAGTTTCCTCTAGAAGGACACCTAATGGTGTTTGACCCCAATGGCATATTTTAACCAGGTTGCCAGCCTCCACCTTTGTCTCTTATACCCAGGTGCAGTAATCATGTTCTGAAAATAAAGTTTGTATTATTCATGATGTTTGGGAAATATAATTTAAAGCGAGCTCTTCTAACAGAAATCCTCTCCATAAAGTAATAGAAATAAAGTAGATATGAGTAAAGTAGTAAATATTTTGTAAGAAATGGTGTAGTGCTTGCAAAACTCAATCACTATGTTTTCCTTAAATGAAAAACTGATTCATAATAATAAATTTTCTATTTATAGCACAGACCATTTTCTTTAATAGCCCAAAGTAAAATATTTATAGACACACCTTTCTATCTTTTCAACTTCTAAAACTCAAGCCAATTTAGAAACCTCTTTTTTTCCACGAGTGAATTTTATTAGACTTAAAGAATGAACAGCAATACTTCTCAAACTATTCCATAAAACAGAAAAGGAAGGAATGCAACTCTATGAAGCCAGTGTTACTCTGAAACCAAAACCACATAAAGGCACAACCCAAAAAATTATAAACCAATCTCCCTTATTAATATAAATGCAAAAATACTCCAGAAAATACTTGCAAACAGACTATAGGAATAAAGATCATTCACCCCTGATCAAAAGAACTCCTCTTTTAAATCATCTTCTTTTGTTTGTGTTTTTGATGTAGGGTCTCGCTGTAGTCCAAAACAAACAAAGAAAGACAATGTCAATAACTGTTTTCTCATTTAATGTCAGCATAATGATGGGTAGAAGAAAAAGGAAGCTTTAAACTAAGAAAAAATAGAACCAAGGTCATGATTTGTTGAGTAATTGTGAAAAACAACTGAAATCTTCTTGTCCACATGTTTGAAACATTTTTTTCTGATCCTATTTTTTTTTGAGAACTTTAATAAGTGAACACACTTGTCATCTTTTTTGTACCTTCTGCTCTGCCCCTCAACCCTGAGAACATGTCTCTTCCAAGGTACTTCCTCCTCTCTTTGGTTGTCTTCTTCTTTTTCCCATTCCGAGTCCTCCATATCGAGGTGTCTATGGTCTCAGAAGGGGGCAGATCTTGGGAGCGCATTGGTAACCACTGTGGGGTCATGAATGCACCAATGGTTCATGGCAGGGGACAGTACCCCAAAGTACTCCTTCCTACCCTTGGCTCGTGCATTCTCTCTGCCCCCTATTGTGTGCTGTTCCCTGAGCCTCGGGGGGCTTATAGAAACCTCCTTTAGTTACCAGCTCTCAACCACCTCTTCTTTTCTGCTTTGCTGAGTTCTGAGCCATCCTGTTAATCTGTGTCTTGTGATTGGGAAGTTGAGTCCATTGATGTTTGGAGTTATAATTGAAAGATGTGAGTTACCCCCGACATGTTGAAGAGTGTGTAGAATAAGGTGTTTTCTTGATTATCCTTACATTACCAGCTTCTCTAGTTTTGATCATTGTTTTTCCTCCTGTAGCCTTTTGTGTAGGTTTATTCTTACTCAGTACAAGGTACTCTATCCAGTATTCTCTGTAGGGCTGTCTTAGTGTTCATGTACTCATACAGCCAGATTTTGTCATGGAAAGTTTTTCATTCTTCTATTATAAGAGATAAGGATAATTTTTCTGGGTATAGTAGTTTCAGTGGGCAGCCATGGTCTTTTCATATTTGAATTATTCTATCCAAAGCCCCTCTGGCTTTTAGAGTTTCCATTGAAAACACAAAAGTAATTCTGATTGGATTACCCATCAGACAACCTAATTCTCTCTTGCAGCTTTGAGTAGTCTTTCTTTGTTTTGTGTTGTTTAAATTTTAAGAATCATGTTATATGAGGAATTTTTTTTCTGGAGCAATATATTTGGCATTCTGTTTCATAAGGTTTGGAAAATTTTCATTTCTAATTTTATTGAATGCACTGTCTATGTCATTGACCTGAAGTTATTTTCCTTCTTATATTCCCATGATTAAAACATTTGTTCTTTTTAAAGTATCCCATATTTCTCTAATGTTTTGGTCATACTTTTTTATATTATCATTGATTTTGCTTCCCAATCTAATTTCTCTGTCTTGTCTTCAAGTCCTGATAATCTGTTCTCCACAGGATCTATCCTATTTGTTAGGCTTTCCTAAGAGCTTTTAAATTAAGTTTATATCATCTTTTATTTGGGTTTGTTTTTCCTTCAGCATCTCCATCTCTTTACTGATATCCATTTTTATTTCTTGGTTTGACTTTCTCTTTATGTTGAGTTGATTTGTTCTCCTGGAGTTATTTCAGGCCTTTTGTACATGTCCTCTTTAAGTTTGTTGTATGTAATTGAGTTTTAGAATCCTTTGTCTGGAATTCCCTGTAAATAGTTCTCATTGGAGGCTTCACAGTGGGTAGGCATACCTAGTGGGGATATTTTATCTTATCTTGCCTTGGTTTCTTTCTTTGCCTTTGTGTTCATCTAAAGAGAAGCCCTTTGTTTTGCTGAGAATGTAGAAATAACAGACCCACTGTGGGTGGTCTGGGATTAGGTCTACTGCCATATCAGACACACATTTGGAAATCGAGTTCTCTGGACCTGAGCCAGGAATGCTCCAGGTGGTCTGCTGGAGTCAGAGTTGGGGAGAGATCACTGGGGGCAGAGGCATGTGCCTGACTCCAGGGTGTGCCACATGCATCTGAGTTGGTTGGGGTGGGGCAGGGGCCTGTCATGGTCTGGGCCGATCCTCCTGGCTTTTGTCCACCACCTATCCATGTCTGGGTTTAATGAATTGAAAGCCCTTCTGAGTTCACAAGGGTAAAGGTCTTTGCCATGTGGGCTTGGTTGCCTGTGTATTGGATTGGGATTAGGGGGCCATCTACACATCTGGGTTGGGTAAAAGGGAGATGGCGAGCTCAGGGGGCTCAAGGTCCTGTTGTAAGTACTCCTGGAACTCGAGGTTGCCCTGGCATCCTTCATGCTGATCTGATCCCATTTGGATGGCACAGCTATGTGGTACCAGACTTTTTATTATCTTCCATCATTCTTCTCTTGAGCCATTTGATGCAGTGTCTCCTCCGCCTCGCCTACAGCCTCTGCTTTACTTTTCTCATTTCTCTTTCACTCTGTTGGCTCAATTTGAACACTAGGCACTCACAGTCAATTAGCAAGAGATAATAAGCCATGAGGGTCAAAGGGGGGGGATCGCTAAATTGTATTTGAAAGCAGCAGGGAGAAAATATATAAAAAATGTAATGCTTTGGGCCAACTCTTCCCTGGAGATTTAATCATTTCAATATCCTTACTTAACCTCCACTGTTCTCCCAAATAGATGAGCCTCTATTGTCTGCTTTCAGGAACCAGAAGAGTGAATAGCAGAAAAATGTGAGGGAATGCAGCCCTGCAGCAGGGCAAAGCCTCTGCAGACTTCACCTGATTTGACACGGTAGCTTGCTGACACACAGTATGGAGAAAGGGATCACTAAGATCCATATTTATTTTCTGTGTATCTGATATTCCAACTTGTTTGTAAAAAGTATTCCAAGTGGATCATGAATCAGTTAGCTAATATTGCCTTTTCTGGGTGTGTTTTGAGCTGCAGCTACATCTATAGTATCTTTAAAGGTCAGGTTTGAAATTAAGGTGGAGCAGGCCACCGGGCTTCTCACAGGTTGTATCTGGCTGTTACACAAAGTTTCTCTGGCAGAGGCAGTGATTTGGGAAAAATTGCCTGCAATCCCTTCAGGCAGTGGACAGAAGTATCCTTTCTCAAGCCTTCACCCCTCTCCCTGATATTTTGCAGTCATTCTGATTAATATATGAATATATATGTATATATATATATATATGCCAGATACAAACTTCTTAGCCTTTCATTCTGCTGTGGATATCTATCTCTCTGTCTGTCTATCTATCTATCTATCTATCTCTATCTATCTAATCTATCTTATCTATCTATCTATTTATCTATCTATCTATCATCTCTCTATCTATCATCTCTATCTGTTATCTATCTATTCTATCTATCTATCATCTATCTATTTATCTATCTATCTATCTATCTATCTATCTATCTATCTACCTACCTATATGCCAGGTATAAACCTCATAGCCTTTCACTCTGGTGTGGATGAACCAAGCAAGGGAGACTGAAGCCATGATGCTTTTCTGTTTGTCCAACTGCAATGTGCTCACACAGGCATTTGAAGGATCTCCGTTGTCACATCCCATATTCTCCACCTCAGTTTTCAAAGGTTTTTTGGCATTTTTAATATGGTCTCTTTGTCTAATTTCTCATTTTTTTCCACCCAGGAAGTGGCAAAATTTTACCTGTCATCAAAATAAGGGATAATTATTAAAGATATAATTTGAGATTAAAATGTATATCCAAGACTTTGATGATCGATTACCAATTTCCTTTAGTCTTTCGATGAAAGATTTCTTGGGTCATTTTAATAAACAAAACAAATTAATGTGCACTCATGTGTGGATGTGGGAGTAATGTGTAGGCCCCCCTTAATTCCTGTCAGCTTGCTGCCAAGCCCTAGAAGGGTCAGGTTGGACCTCACATTGAAGGGACCACCTAGTTCTTGTCGTCTCTATATCCCTTTGACATCTTCACATCCAAGCTGCTCATTCTGATGAAAATATTCTCCATTTCATAGTTGTTTCTTCTCAGACTTCTAACTCAAATGCAACAATACCTTTTCCCTTGCATCATTATACAGCCCACACTAAAGATCAAACCTTGAAAAACTGATGCAAAACAAATAAAACTCTAGCTTAAAATAGGAAAGTTTTTAGTGTGAGGTAGCATTATGTCAGAATAAATGCATTAATATAATCTAAAATTTAAGCCATGATTAACAATACCAAGTTAGTCCTATTTTTAAAAATAGTTTCTTTCCCTTGGATAATACATGAATGTTATCATCCAATATCTTTATGAGGCTAACAAATAATTGTACTAAAATGACAACAAAAATTTCAATGTTGTTAAAAGAGATTTGAAATGCATTTGTCACTAAGAAAGTTTAGAAACTAGCCAAATGAGACACAAAGTGATGTAGGTTGTTTTGTGTTAAAAATTTCTGCATCATATGTTTCTTCTTCCCATATGTTTTTTTTCTCTGCCCCTTGGATTGTCATTGGTCATTTTCAGTTTGTATCAGTAGCCTATTTAAAATGTCTGCATTCTTTTCCAATGTTGTTATATAATGAGCAAACACAGAAAAAATTATTCTAAACCTGAAAGTAAAAATTTTAGAATTATTCAAGACATACGATAATTCTTAAATAGCACAGTCTATATTGTGATGTGCATATGACATATACATTAAACATACATAGGACATATACATGAAAGGTATATAAAACATTTGAAAAAAACAAAAATAATTATAAACCAACAAAAAAACATTTGACTAATATCAATTCTTAATTCAATGTTCACTATTTGCTTGATTTGTTTCATAAACAAATAACTAATACGTTTAATATAAAAATAATGGAAGTAACAAGATTCTAGACATTTTTATCATTTGAATTATTCATATAAGATCCCTTCCCAAATCTTCCTACCTTCAAAAATAATAATTTAGTCACATTGTTGGACAAGAAAAACTACAGTTAGATTAATAGATTTCCTGAGATTTTGTTTTCAACTTTTAGAGAATTTATCATTTGTGTTTGATATTTTTGAGGTAAATATATTGAAACTAAGGCAGTTTCTTCTTTTCATATTGATTTTTTTTCCCCAGGGCTGATATACTCAGGGATTGATCCAGAGCCATGTTGGTAAATTCTACCAAAAACTTAAACTTCCAGTCATATTTTATGAATTCAAGGTTTTCCTTGTTCTACTGTTGGGCCTAATTTTAGTATAAATTTATTTTTTTCTCTGGGACCCATGAGGTTTGTATGACTTGAAGTAGTATATAAGAAAAGTCCCTAGATTTAAGCAGCAGTCTGTGTATTTCTTACGAAAGTATCATTTCACACAATCAGCTGGTAGACTGAGTATTGTAATCCCAGGGCTTAGGAACCAAAGCATGAGTTTGTCAAGTTTGAGACAAGCCTGAGCTGTAAATGAAAAATAATAGCAGCCTAGATACACAATGAGAGCCTTTTCAGAAAACAAGCAAACACAATAGCTACAACAATACAACTGCATATGACTCATAAATTTATATAAATAAAACACCAGGTGGATTAGTGGAAACTATTAATTTTTCATGGAGACAATATTAATAATCACCAGCTTGAAACGTATACCAATGGATTTTTTTTTTCTGCAGTGCTAGAGACTGAACCAAGAATCTCACGCGTACTCAGCAAGGGTCCCGTCACTTGAACCACATCTATGCCTCAGGAGCATTAATATTCATTTGTACCATCATCTCTTTGTGCTGAGGATAGTTTTGGCTATCAGGGAACTTTTGTGATTCCATGTGATGTTAAGAGTTACTTTTCCTATTTCTGTGGAGAATAAGAATGGATTTGTGATTGGGTTGCAGTGAATTTGAATATTGCTACTTTCAGTAGGACAGCCATGGTCATGATATCAGTTATAATCCGTGTCTTCTGGTCAATTCATTTCCTTTCCTTGGTGTTTTAAAGTTTTTATTGTAGAGGTCTTTCACGTCCTGGGCTAAGGATAATCTTATTTAATGTTAATTTTTATGGTTACTGTGAATGTGACGGGTTCCCTGATTTCTTTCTAAGTACATGTGTCATTGGTATATAACAAGGCTACTGTTTTTTGTATGTTCTACTTTGCTGAAAGTGTTTAGTTTTCTGATGGAGTCTTTAAGGTCTTATATATAAGATCATATCACGTGCAAATTAAGGCTACTTTGACTTGTCCTTTTCAATTTGTATCCTTTTAACTTTTTCCCCTCTCTTCTCTTATTTCTCTGGATAAGACTTCAAGTACTATATTAAATAGCAATCAAGTGAGGGGATACTCTTGTCATGTTTCATATCTTAGTGGGAATACTTTGAGTATTTATCCATGTACATCATATGTCAATTGGCTTTTTATGACCTCCTCCAATTGCCTTCTGATGTCCCTATTCCCCCACTCCCAGTATATTATGGAATATTTTTGTCTATATTCATTAGGGATATTGGTGTATATTTTTTTTCTATTGTTGTATCCCTATGTGGGTTTGCTTTGGTATAATGGTTTTGTAGAAGGAGTTAGGCAGTGTGTTCTGGTTGTTCTATCTTGTGGAATACTTTCAGAACTAGTGGTTTCAATTCTGGCAGAATTTCTACCACAAATCCTTCTGGAGTTGTAAACAAAATACTACTGAACAATGAACTTGTCATTGAAGAAATCAAGAAGGACATGAAAAGGTTTATGTAGTGAACTGAATGGAAATTAAAACACAACATATCAAAACCTATGGGATACAACAAAAGCATTCCTACTAACAAGCTACTGTATAGCTAAAGAAACCATCATCTGATGGAGAAGGGCATCAAAAAACATAAAATAGAGAGAATAATTGGAAAAAAAGAAGCATTTTAGTGAAATGGGATAAAAAGGGGAGACTAATGAAGAAAGTAATGGGAGGGGATTATGATTAAACTAGAGTATGTTCATATTTGAAGATTCTCAATGAAAAGCAAAAGGGCATATAGGGGCAATATCATGTATGATTTCAGGTACCTTATTAGGGCTCTTGGAATGAGCCTCCATAGATAACTGAAGTTATTACCATGCCAGATTTTTTTTAAATTTCTTATAACATTTAAACCTCACTCCAATATGTGTACGCATCTTTTGATGTTACCAAGAATATATCTTGTTATTTTTTTAACTTTGCCAATTGAATGGAAATATTAATTTCAGTGTAATTTAACTTTCCTTTCCCTTGGTTCCTACAGATGCTCATCAGTTCTTTATTCCTTTATAGGCTGTGGGTGGTTCCTCTTCTATGAAATATTTTCCCATATATATGCCAAATCTTCTATACTGTTGATTTTATATGATAAAATATTTTTGTATATAAACTCCCCCTTATACAAAATATCTCCTGATAAGTAAATTTTCTTTCTATTTTCAGGATCGCATTTATGAATATTTTAATTTAAAGTATTTTTGTATGTTCTTTATGAAATTATTTCCCATCATCAAATCTAGAGATATATTTACTTTTATTTTTAAGATTTGTGAATGAATAAATAAATAAATACTTTAAATAAAGCATTTAATCATCTAGATTTGATTTTTGATGCTATAAACTCACAGACATTCTGATATTCTGATGCTCTTTCTTGAGAAGACTAAAATACAACTTCTAGAAGCTGGTAACGTAGCTCAGTCATTTTAAGAGCTTCCCTCACAAGCATGAGGACCTGAGTTTGATGGTCAGAACGCATGCCAGTCAGGACAGTGGGAACTTTTAATGACTCAATACGATGATAGAGATAAATAAGTATCTATATACCCAGATTTTACAATCATCTGTTTGTAATTATTTCTTCATGCTCAGCCTAGAAATCCCGTTAAAATATAGAATATATTTTGTAATTTTGCATTCTCACTACATACTTTATTATCAAACCAATTCCTCCATTGTTTCTCAATTATAGTAACTGTATATGTAAAGAATACAATTTATTAGATTAAGTGTTAAATTTTAATATTAATTTTATAATACATATTTTTGGTGTTTGAATTTTACCAAATGTTGCTCCACATACAGAAATTATTATATTTTTTATTATTTTAATTTTTAATATGTTAAAGTACATTTGTGGTTTTTCTTGTCTTGGGATATCTCAACATGATCATAACTTATTTTTTCCATACACATTGGATGTCTTTGCTACTATTCCACGGTAGTTTTGTTCTCGTGTATGATTGAAAGGTTATATGATTTTTTTCTCAAAATGACTTTGATTTTAGTGGATAAATTAGATGCAGAGACTTGGGAATGAAGATTTTTTTTTCAGTTATGTAGGTAATTTGGTAGAAAACTGAGGTGAACTGTCAATTGAACTAGCCACATTTAGACATCTGAGACAGTTAACAATGGATGAAAGGCTGGGAAGACGACTGTGGCAAAGATTTATGAGATGAAGGATTGACACAGGCCTTGAGGAAGGGGTGCATGAACTTCAGCACAGTCTCCACATGTCAGCTTTGGTACACTGCTCACAGAGCCATCCTCTGCCACCTTACCTGGTGTGCTGGTGGAACCTATGTAGTTTCCTGCAGGTAGCTAAAAGCACAGCGGAACAAGCGGATTGCCCTCTATTCCCAGCACAGCTAAGTCAGATCCAGAGGCGTAGGATAGAGGTGTGGAGTGTGGTTCCAATCTCCTAGACCTGGATCTTGTAGCTCTAGAGAAGACACATCCATGACAATTTTTCTAGAAAGGTCTGGGGAGATGGTTCAGTGGTTAAAAGCATGTGCAAGCCTACATTCAATTCTCAGCCATCTATTTAAAGCCACACACACATAAAGTGGTGCAAACATTTGCCATTCATTTACAAAAGCAAGAGAGGCTCTGATATATGTGCTCCTTCCGCCCCCTCTCTCTCTCTCTCTCACACACACACACACACACACACTAATTAATTAATTAATTAATTATGAGAAACCCAGACTTTCTAAGTGGGAATATAGTGAGACATAAATGTTTCTGAAAATGTACAACCCTAAGGCAAAAAAAGCCAAGAACGTACGATGCAATTAAAGGGTAAAAATAAAATGACTAGCTGACCCTAAATAAATGGAGATTCTAAGTAATCATGTGAAAGAAACTGAATGAGTTACAAAGGGTTGCAAATTTACAACTAAACAAAGTAAAATAATAGATAAATAAAATGAGGACAATAGAGATAGAGATACTTTTTAAAGTACCAGAAATAATTTCTGAAAAAGAATAATAAAAATCTGAACTGGAAACATTAAACTTGAAAATAATTCATATGAAATTATCAAACCTGAGGAGCAAAAGTTTTAAAGCAGAATGAAAAACATTGACAAAACCCCAAGGTATTTGTGAGAAGTCATAAAGCAAGCTACTATACCATGGCTTAAGTCTCACAAGGAAAAAAAAAGAAAAGGACCAAGAAGCATTTAAGAGAAAAAATGAGGGAATCCATACTTTCAACCAATATTGATTATTATATGCAGACACTGCATGATTCCATTTCTATAGGCAAACTGATAAGAACAGACTAGAACTGTGGGAAGGGAGAGAAGTGGCCTAGGACCTGATTAATAGCATAAAGTTTTAGTTTTAAGTTTAAAAGTTTTAGGATGAATTTTTATAGATTTCTTATGCACTATTATGTTTATAGCTAATTGTACTGCTCTGTGCACTTCAAAAGTCAAAAGGGAGAGCACGTATTAGTGTTCTGCCAAAATTTAATTCTAATATATCCAAAAAACAAAGAAAACAGAAATGTCTTGTTTTCTGATTTTATGTAAAGTCTAAAATCTTCTTGTTTTGATATTTTCTTCAAATAATAATTTGTTACCAATGGCTCAATAGTTTTGTGAGGAATTCAACTACTAATACTTTGATATCATTATAGAAAATTTTGTCACAACTGCATTTTTATATGAAAATCATTTTTTCTCTTTTAATAGTTGTTCAGATATTATTGTTGATATGGCTTTCAATTTTTACAATATTTCCTCCTGTGTATGTATGACCTCTTCTTATTCAAATTATTCATTTGTGTCCATTTTCTCCTTTGTTTAGTCATGACAGGTTTGTCTCTTCCAGTAGCTTTCACACAAGAAATAAATATTTTTGCCTTCAATGAACACTTCTTTGTCATCTTCTGATTCTATTTGACTCACTGCTACTTATAATTGTTTACTTCATGTCTTTTATTTTAGTTCATAGAATTTTCTATGTGTTTTGTACTTCCTTTGTGAAATATACCTACAGATATATTTACCTGAAAAGAAACTTTTGATGGTCTGGGAAGATGACTCATCAGGTAATCAAGGTGTCCATGCGAGCAGAAGGGCCTGAGAGGACCTGATTCTCCCTGAGTTTCAGTTCCCAGCACCACATACACAGCTGGGTAAGGACACGTATGCCTGTAACCCCAGGCCTTGGGGTGCAGAGTGAGGAGAATCATTGGGCTCACTGGTCAGTCAGTCTCACTGATAAAATGGAAACTCCGGGTTCATTAGAAACTCTGTCTCAGGGAAACAAGGCAGGAAAGCAATGGAGGAAAATACCTGAGATCATGCTCCTCTAACTTCTGTGTGCCCACAAGGCTTGTATATCTGTGCGCGCACACACACACATACACACACACACACACACACACACACACACACACACACGTGTATACACTGCATGCACATTGCACCACACATACACGTACGGTACCATGCATACTGCACAGAAACACACAAATAAATAAGAAATAACAGATTTATTTGATCTTCCATTTCCATTAATACTATACATATACATACATATAAGAACATGTAAATGTATGTGTATATATATGTGTGTATATGTATATATGTGTTTATGTATGTATGTATGTATGTATATGTATAGAGATACTGTAAATGTATTAGTAATTTATGAATAAAAGGTAGGTGGTTTTTCAAAAGAGAAACATTGTATTTCTATTATTTGCTTAGTTCCACAACATTTTAGGTCTTTTGGCAAGCTTTCACTTACTCTTCCAAACTGTATCCAAATTTATTTACCAAGACCAGGATATGTATGGTTTAATCTGTAAATCCAAAATACATACTCCTGAGCTCCAAACTTCACAGGCAATTTAAAAGACACACAGAAGCTAAATTTTCTGTTTATGAAGCTCAAATGGTAATATGAATTATGGTTTTAAAAAATGACTAATTTGACCAGAGGGTTTTTTTAAGTCCTTGGCAATATAGAGAATGAGACTAACTGATCTACCTTAGGCTAATGAAGGTACCGCTTTATTAAACTAAGTATATTCAAGCATTGAAAAAGAGAAATAAACCACTTACATACTTAAACAGAAACTTATTTGTCTATTTAATTGTTAGATGATGTCTGTTGATAGAAAAATGACATTGTTCTATAAGACAGTGTGGGAGACTTACATTTTGTTCCTTTTTGGCCCTTATCAATTTATGATACCTATGCAGGTGTCTCATAATAGCACTAAAAGTCTCTATTCAGCCAGGAACAGCTTGGTAGACATTCCTTTCATCTATGACCCAGTAATAGTCGTTGTGTAACTTTAAATTACTGGATATGTAGAGCTATTACATGACCAGGCACTTGAGGTAATGTAGAGGAATTTAAGATACACAGAACAGAATATCAACTTATTAAAAGAAGATATTAATGACCTAATCTGTTTTCAGAACCTAGGGAACACTTAGACCCTAGGGAACACTTTTAGGAAATTATTCTGCACACTAAAGCAATTAATATGAAATACAAGCATCATTAAGAACAGGTGGAGGGAATATCAGTCCCGTTGCAGCTGCAGGACAGTGGGCTGCTGCTGATTCAGTTGCTTGGAATGACAGTTCAATGTGACAAGTTTGAAGTACTCCCTTTCATCTCGTTTCCTCTAAAACTGACGAATTGTAGATGATGAGAAAGAACAAATAGTTGGTTAGTAGGAGAAGGAGAACACTTAAAAGCAAAAGTAAGAAAATTGGGGCTTGAAAGGAAATCAGGGCTCAGTTGTTGAAGGCACTTCCTTACTGAACCTGCTGGCCACATAACCTGGGGGCAAGAAGTGGCAAAGGCGTCTGGCATTCATTTGAAGCATCGAGTCCCTTTGTGACCACCCCACATGTGCAAATTTATTAGTCAATTGATATAAAAATAAGCATATCATCAATTAATGATGAAATTATTGACAAACCTATCTTTTTACATTTAATCCTAAAGCACTAATGAGCAAGCTATTATACACTAAGCAATTAAAAATATGATATACTTTGTAGAAAATAGCCTACTTAATTTAGAAAATCCACCTTCAAGAGATATACTATTAAGCTCTGCTGTTCAGAATCTCAGCATCCATGTGATATAGTGACTTACAAAATATTTTACTGAAAATTAACTACTAAAATCAAAGGTCCCTAAACAAAGTGCATGTGCAAATCAACAAACACCTCCGTGGGATGCTCATCTTTTTTTGTGAGAAAGCTTTGACTATTTCACTATATTCTCTCTGCTGTTCTCTTGATGTGATTATGATTTATATTGAGATTGTTTATGTCTGTTATGTATCATTACTACTGTCTTCTCTGCCCTTCACTTAGAAGTTTACTCTGTCATATAAATATATTGTTGTTTGCCTATATCTGTCAAATGTCTGAAGACAATACCAACAAGTTTCAATTTAAATAGATTTTTTTCTATATTCAAACTGCTCTCTCCTCACTCTCCTCTGTGTGTGTGTGTGTGTGTGTGTGTTCCTTGCATTACATTGAAAACAGAAACATTAATATTGTAAGCTGTACAGAATTATTGTCGGCAATGGCTTATTTAAGAAGTTTGTGCTTTGAGTGCTTTATGTTAAAAAACGTCATTTGTGGGCTGGAAAGATTGTGCTGTCTGTTACGTAGTTACCTGGGAAGCACAAGGACCTGAATTCCATGTAAAGTGTCTGTGATACACAAACAGGCAGGTCCCTGGGGCTCACTGGACAGCTAACCTAGTCTATTTGGTGAATTCTGAGCCAATGAGAACCCCTTTGTCAAAAAGAAGGGATGGCGATTGAGAGGAACAATACCCAAGTGTGTCTTCTGGCTCCCAAGTGCGTGTGCACACATGTATATGTACACCCATATACACATGTGTGCCTGCATACATAAAACATGTATACACATATGTATGTATATGTATATTGTGGGTTGTTATTTAGATATTTAAGAATAATTTATTGACATCTGGTCTTTAGAGATAACTCTGATTTATAACTCTCCCATTAAAAATAATGCCAGGAAATGGCAATCCAACACTCTTGGCAAAATAAAAAAAGATTTGTCTAATAAGACCATTTTCATTATCAAAAATTTACATACAAAGAAAGAGATAGAGATCCTTGTAGGTTTATTGATTGAACAAATATTTGTGTAATTTCTGTGTGCTTACACTGATAATGGAGCAGTGTGCAGATAGAGAGATCCACCTTTGTGTAACTGTCATTTTAGATAATCCCAAGAGTAGAAAAGCAATGAACAAAGAGAGTCAGTGTCCCATCTGTTATGAGATGCTTGGTTCTATGGAAGGAGGAAATACCTAGAGAAAGCAGATGAGGAATGTTTCAGCAGTGTTCCTATTATATGTTTTCTAAAGGGGCAGCGATGGGGAAATTATTTTGAAGAAAAAAGGAAGCAAGAAAGGACTTGGAAGACACTAATAGAGTACAGTACAAATACCACATGGTGGCCCACGCTTATTAAAATGAAACTTTCCCTCCGTGTGTTCAATGTCAAAGTGTCAAATATTCAGCCTGAGAAAAAGGTCTCAGAGTTTTCACTGTGAAATAATTGTGAAGAAGACACTACACCAACAATCAAGCATTTTTCTCTCATATTTGTGAGCTTCACTGCCTGGGAAACTAGAAAACCTGAAAGGCTTTTCTGAGTGTGTTACATAAATGGATCTTTTACATAATGACTTCAGAAGGGAGAATCAGATTTGGCTCAGGGGGTTAATCTTAGGCAAAGGCAGTAATTAGATCAGAATAGCCACAAATGAGCTGAATAAATCAGACATGAGAAGCAGGGATACATACATTTCACAGAAAACGCAGTCAGCTCACCTCATCTTGGACTGCTAGCTCCCAAACAAGGCTACTCATGTGACTGTTCAGATTTCTAAAGGGCAAGTCTCTTAGAGTAAGATAGCACTAATAATTTAAGCCATTACTGTTATTATTCAACTAACGAGATGTACTTCTCACTGCATTTCTCCTTCCAGCATGGGTCTTTAACATTCTTGAAAATGAACTAGAATGCAGGCACCTTGCTGCTCTCAGGATGCTCCTGTGTGGCCAGTTCCCTAGAGGACAGTTCAGCAGGTGCAAGGACAGATGCCTGCATTGTCCTTTGGACTGCTGTGAAAGCTTTTCTTTGTCCCCTTCTGACACAGTGGAGATATCTCCTGGCCGTTAGGAAAAGCACGGTGACAGTGATGGATACACAAAGGTTAGAATGAAAACATCCTCCCTACACATTCCAAATCTCTCTAGATATGGGAGGAAATCTTATCTTCCCTGTCTAATTAAGAACTGGCAGATATATTATGTTAAGCCTATTGTCTGTGTTTAATTTTATGATTTTTTTCACTTTCCTGGAAGTGTGTATGTTCTGCCTTATTGGACACATGCAGTCCTAGTGAGAAATTATGGTCACAGACAAAGGTGAATAGAAATAGATAAGAAATTTTGATAATTGGTGAGCTGCTTGTGTTATTTTTACATTCTTCTAGAGATACCAAATTAATTTATCATTTTTGACTTTTAAATATTAAATGTAGTAAAAATTCTATAACAGCTAAATGTAAACTTTGTGTGTAAGCAGATAATAGTTCATTACTGTATAAGACAACATGTTAATTAGAAAACTTTGTGTTAGTCCTGAATCTGAATTCCAGCTCTATTACTTTCTAGCTGATAAACAATATCACTTAGCACCTAGCTTTCTTTCCTCAATAAAAGAGTGGGTATGCCTTCTTCTACCTGGCTTTCCTTCAGACATAACTGAGAGACTGAAAAAGTATATATCTGTAATGTAAAATTCCAATTTTGTAGGTAAAATAATTGAATATTGGCAATTTTATAAAGCTGACTAACCAAATTCAATTACTATTTGTTCACTTTTAATAAAGCTTTATAGACCCTTCATGAAATTCAACAGCTAAAGAGAATTTAGCAGCATATATAAGACAGAAAGAGGCCAGACTTTGTCAGTGACAGGATGTGCAGATTAAGAATGTCACCCATCTCTGAAGGCCATACCATGTACTGGATGATGTTTGCTAAGCAAGACTTATGAAAAAATAATTATACATGAAACTGCACATAAAAATATAACTATGTGTAAAGTTATTGGTAGGAGTTCTTGTTTATGGATAATAATCATGAATTCTAAGCTGACACTAAGAACCACTAATTTACACAAGCTTTTAAAATGACATTAATAGTGGTGACAATGCAACTTTTCTACCAAAAAAAAAAAAGCACAAGCTATAGTTAGACCCAGAACAGACTCTGAGACAGACTAGTGCTTGGTCATCCAGGAGAAAATGAATGCCAATATGATTCTACCTTTGTGTTCTAGATTTAAAATAGGACAAAGACTGATGCATACCATAATATGTACAGAATACTAATACATGTATAAAATAAATAAGATAAAGTAATCAAGAAGTATAATTTGAAATGTTAACTTAAATTTAAGTTTAAGAAAACATTCTATTATTTAAGGCTATAGGATAAGTTATCTTTCAAATTTATTTGTTGGAAATACAATGTGTCTTTATCTTTCAGGGGTGTGGGTGGGACCGGGCAGGTAATCTGATTGGAGTTTTTCATGAAGTTTTGATATATAGGGGCTGAGGGCAGGGATCATAAGACTTACCAGGGATAATTGTTCACAATGGATTTGCTCACATCGATGATGCCTCCCTCCTCCCTCTGGCCTAGGGCTTTCCCAGGGCAGCTCAGAGATCTGAGAAGTAGGAGTCAGACAATGTCATCCCTCTGAACAATTTGAAATGGTGATAATTTCACTTCTCATGTATTCTTTGGATCAAACAGTCGTTCATCAGCTCTGGTTCAAATAGGTGGAGAAAATCTTCCAACATCTCCGTGGATAGTAGCGATGTTGAGAGATAAGCAGACACAAATATACCAGCAGATAAGAGAGTGAAAATTTCAACACTAAAAGTCAACATCTAGAAAATTCAAGTTGCCATATTGGCCTTTTTGTGGATCTTCTTAAGTACTAATTGAGTCACTTACTGGAGAAATGTTGGGCAATTTACTTCACCTTTTTAGCCTTAGTTTACTCATTAATATAGAGTGAATTCATTAATTTATAGGCTCAAGCAAATGCTAAGTGTAATGTCTCAAAAGGATTACCTTACTGCCTGGCTTAATAAATAGAAGCTATTACAGGAGTTGTGCTTGGGAATTCCACTACATGAAGATGAAAAGTTGCTGAGAAATGTACCTATTTGGGAAAAGTAGAAGAAGGGTTTCTATGTTATTTATTCATTTACTTCAAAATATTTTTTAAAAGTGATAGTAATAGCTAAGTTCTATGGTAACAAAGATGACCATGATCTCTTCCCTTGTGATGTCCCAAGACTACTGACTAGAACAGAATAAACCAATCAGAGAAAGAGTAACAGACTGCAAAGGTGCCACAAAGACACAGATAAGGGACTGGCAAGTACTGAGGAGTGAGGGGGAGATTCGAAGAGAGGTAGAGCAATCGAGGAATAAATTGAAAAATTCTAGACATTCCAATAACTACAGCTCTCAGAATAAAATGGAAGGCTTTATGATAACAGCAGTTATTTTTCTTTGATTAGTACAAATTCTCATCCCAGCCTAAGACAGCTTCAGACAGAACTAGGCAGATTCCCTCTTAGAGTGAAGAACTGGGAATGGGTTCTGCTACTGGGGGGATTCTTCTCTTGGATGCAGATCTACTTGGGTCTCTTGGCCTCTGTGTGTTTCTGGTTATTTTTCACTCTTCCATTATTAGCATGAATGGAAATGAAAACCACTATATTCTTCTGTGGGATGGCTGATTGTGGTTTTGGAAATCTTTTCTTCAGTTTGTTGTGTAAAGAGGGGATGAGAAATAGGACAGATATTCATCAGGACAGGAAAGAGCCACACTCAGTGATTTTTTTCCACTAGTTTCATTTAAAGTTGGTTTTCTTTCATAATTTATTTTAAAAGAGATCACCATATTCTAATGTGTTGCCTCATTTGGGTTACTTTTTCCCACGTCAGTGGACTTGGGGGAAAGTATCCCTAGGCAGTATTTTTGGACCATTGTCTGCTTGGTCCATATCTAGATTTTCTCCTTGTTTTTTGACTGCCTTAAACCTTTAAGCTATTCCACCCTTCATCTACAACCTATCACTAACTAAACTAGCCATAGTTTATTGTTCTATATTAGATCAGGGTTCATATAAAAATGAGAACAGAAAGGAACAGAACAGAAAGAAAAGAAGAATAGAAAAAAAGAAGGAAAACACAACTTCCTAGACAGGAATAGACGACCCTGCTCAGTGCTTCCATACAGAAAAACACCCTGGGATTTTCTGTGTGTTGTCTTGTAATTAACTTATATGAAAATGCAATGATATATCTGCCTCTGCCGCCTCTCAAGACCAAAGACCACATGAAGATGAAACTGAACCTAATACAGTCTCACTGCATATCTTCTGAAGTGGTGACTATCGCCTATGATCTTCAGGTTGAAATTTAGCTACTGTGTTTTCTTCTGTAGAGACAGAGGTGGGTGCGACAGTAATAGTAAGTGCTCAGGCTTCAGAGTCAGGCAGACGTTTCTCAGATCTGGCCTCTCACATCCTCTTTGTGTGATGTGGAAAAGGCACTTACCACCTCTGAGCCTCAGCTTGCACACCTTCAAACGGAGTTCTGAATCATCCCTCATAGGATGGCTATGAGGAGGATAAAGATGTCACATCTGTAACATTTAGGATACTCCGTCCAAAATTTGACAGACTGAGAATTTATCTTTGCAAGAGTTTCCAGACCTCTGGATTTCAAGATCATCTTAGGGTAAAAAGCTTTGGGTTTTTATTTATACATTCAAAAAAAGTAGTCACTGTTGCCTACTGTGTATAAACTGCTCCACAAGCTTTTGTGGACTTTGCTTTAAGTAATTACATGATTATGGCTTTAAACTTTCTTATATTAATAAAATGTCATCACCTCATTTCTATTTCCATAGTCTCTGCAGTCTTTTTGCTTCCTATAGTCAACTAAATATATTTTAACCACAAGTTTTCTTCTAACAGATATTTACCTCTGTTTCTACTATAATTTTAAAATAAATGCTCTACATCTTCTCTTACATTTACTTAGAAGACTGTACCTAATCACCCATAAAATTTTATAAAATTTTAGATTATTAGGTCATAGATTCCTGTAGCTTAACATAGATCCATATTTCTCATTTTAATTTTTTTACCCTCACTCGCCTAGAGGAGCTCTGATTAATGTAATCCTATAGTTCACTTGAACTTTCATGTGTACCTCATTCAATGTGAATGCCCAACCGAAGATAACCATAAAAACAAAAGTGCCATTAAGCCTAAAAAAATCAGAAGTTTATCTGGCCTGACAATCTGTGCATCTCAGTGAGTACCATTTAATGCTGAGGGGAAGATGCAGAATCCATTATGCTCCTAACTGTGCAAAAGCATTTTAAGAAAAAAAAATAGCTTTCTGAATACAGTGCTTGGGAAATAGTGTCCATAGCAAAATCCCAGAAGCTGTTTTTATGCTCAGGTGTCTTTGGTGGTTAACAACTTCTAGGATTAATTACTTCCTATCACACTGCTGACAATTAATTTTTAAGAATAAATAATTCTACATTTTCTTTCCCTTTGTCTTATTTGGTTGAAGGTAACCTTTGAAATAACAAAACGAATTAAAATTCTACTAAATGTATGGGAGAAAGTATTTATTTTTAAGACACATTTTTGATAGTTATTTCCTCATTCTTTCTAACATTTTCTGCAAAAACTTAAATGAAAGAGGGCTATAATCTATTGTAAAAAAATTACTAATCTACCAAAATGGAAAACCCACAGGGCCAAGCATAAATTTTTCTACAAAATTCATCCAGGAGCCATAAGCCTAGGCCATGAGCCACTGTTACTGTAAGCTGAGGGAGGCCTTACTGGGTCCTCTTGAAAGTTACATAACTATATTCTTTGGGTCACTCCACATAAGGCACATTTACACATACACACCAAGAAAAAAATTCTTAATAAGTCATGATAAATTGGATTATGAATCAGGAATCAGTATATATCACACACCAGTATAGATAGGTTAGATCCCAGGCATACTCCACTAATGCCTTATTCATATAAAAATATTACA
>PVHP010003206.1:32500-80547 GCA_004024765.1 Zapus hudsonius | reverse complement strand
AGTTAAAGGTGCCTGTTTGCAAAGCCTGCCAGCCTGGGTTCAATTCCCCAGTGCCCATGTAAAACCAGAAGCACAAAGTGATGCATGCATCTGGAATTCATTTATTGCAGCAAGAGGTCCTGGTATGCTCACATTCTCTCTCTCTCTCTCTCTCTCTCTCTCTCTCTCTCTCTCTCTCTCTCTCTCTCTCTCTCTCTCCTCCCTGCTCAAAAATAAATAAAATATTTTTTTAACAAGCCATGCAAGGGGATTGGGAGACTTTAGGTCCTGGGGTCATGTCAGGAACTAATTCTGGTCTTTGTTCTAGAACTGGCTTAATGTTAATACATACTATACCAAATGAGTTATCCTGCTGGGGGTGTAAATCTACCTGTGATAGTTTAAATGAGAATGTATGTCCCCCCCATAGCTTGAGGTATTTTTGATTAGCTTGCAACTTGAGTCTCTAGCAGGCAAAACTCTGCTGGAGGAGGTGTGACCCAGCAGGGGAGCGGGGTTATATCTTATAGCTCAAGTCTCCTAGGTGTGTTCAGAGCAATTTGAGCTCTGGCTGTTTACGTTTGCTGGCTGTTTGATGGTGTCTCTTTCTGCTGTAGATCTATGGAAGTGAACCAGCTTCCTCTGCCTGATGGAACTTCCCTTGGGTTCTGTAAGCCTGAAATAAATCCTTTCCTCACATAAAGCTGCTTCTTCTGGTCGAGTGTTTGTCCAGCTGTTGCAGTCAGCCAAACACCGCTGGGATGAATCTCCAAACTAGGCACAGTTTATGGGAGGAAAGAATTTATTTTAAGCTCCAGAAGACAAAAGAGGCTGCTCCCTTTTCACAGGTCCAAGCAGAGAGAAAAACCCACCACCTACACTACACTACACACACACATACACACACACACACACACACACACACACACACACACACACACACATACACACACACACATACTAGCAAACAGGCAGGAGGGGCAAACGGAGAATTCTTTCACCTTTATATAGCCCTAGGGTGGGGTCTTGCAATTCTATCCCAGACTTAATGGTTTCCTGAGTCTCTGGAATTTCCTTCCTGCACTGCCCACACAGGAAAGGATGTTTACTTCTAGCTCCTTTGAGCTTCCTTACATCCTGCCCCCTACTGAGAGGCTGCCTTGCTGTGAACATCCTCAGAGACCCACCCAAGATAATTCAAAAGATCAAGTTGAGAACAAAACCTAACCATCACACCAGCAATGAGAAAGTACCAGCAACACTTTCTAAGCCACTGATTTGACAACCCAATGGTGACGTAAGGGTGTGGTTGTAGGTCTGTTGAGCGTGTATTTTCTAGACGAGAAGGAGTGAGTAAGATATGTATAAGCTTCCTTTCTTAGCCCCCAACTTGCTCCAGAATTTATTCTGGACCATGAGCTGTCAAGGTGGGGTTGGTTGAGGTACCCTCCTCAAAATTCTCTCTCTCTCTCTCTCTCTCTCTCTCTCTCTCTCTCTCTCTCTTTCTCTCAGAGGTATCCTTGGAGAAAGCCTGCAGCTGGGAATTTTTCTGTTCCCCTTATCAAAGAAAAGGGTTTCATTTGCTCATTTATAAATGGGTGCTGTCTAGTAGTTAAATTTGCTGTGGGACTAGGCTGCAGGAGCTCTTTGAGAGTATTCTTGTTGATAAATATCCCATGAAAATGGAGTTCTGCTGGCATAAGCCAACTCCTGAAAAATGGGTCCTTACTGTCCTCTCAATGAGACCAGCTCCATGACAACTAGCCCGGGGAGCTAAAATACTGGTGAGAAATTGGAGCCATAGATCTGTCTCAGAATGTAGCCTCATCAGATGTGATTGTCGGATGTGAACTTGAAGACTCTTCAGCGCTGGGTCTGATGGACAGCAGCTGGGGGATCAGGGCAGGGAGGGCTGGCCAAGGAGCTGCTGTGTGGGTCGGGTGTTGATGTTATATATGGCCCACTCTGGCATTCTCTGCGATGGCCTCAGGGAGTAGGGAGACCCTTGAGGACTGGTGATTGTGTTGTTCTGAGTCTAGCCAGGAATACGGGAGGCAGAGAGGTATTCCATACAGCAGCAGCTGAATGCAGGCATTAGTTTCAAAGGTAGCAGAGGCCACAGGAAGAACGTGGGTAACTGTGAAGGGACGGAAGGAAGAAGAGGCCATAACCACAGCTGAGTAAGCATGAGTCCCCCAGACACCTGCCCCTGGGGAACTGGGAATTGGCTCTGTCCCACCACCACTATGGCAACTGTCAGAGTGGCCTGTGATTCTGAGCAAAAGGCAAGAAGCTTTTCTTTCTGCCATCTCTGATCCGTCCCTTGTGCAGAGTCGAACACAAAGCAGCTGAGGCACCTGTGAATCATAGGTTGCAGACAGGTGTCTGCGGACTGGGAGGCAATGGGCAAGATGGGGTTTGTGTGCTAAAGGAGCAGGAGAGATGGGGAGAGAAGTTCCTAACCAGTCAGCAATGAAGGCGCACACAAGACTGAAAATCCATGGTGCCTTAAGTTGTTCACTTCTCTACAGTCTCTGGAGAACAGAGGTTGGAGTTGGAAGAGATCAACACTTCCCTAGAACAGGAGTGTCTCCTGCCAAGCTTGGGGAAGGTGGCTCTGCAGCCTTTATGTGAGCATTTCTGGTGACAGGAGGTTTGCTACCCCATGACTCAGGCTTCACCTCACTGCTGGGCAAACACTTTATTGAGCTGCCTCCTGTGGTCAAGGAACCCGTGTCACCTGTCCTTGTTCTGGACACCACAGGCGGCCTCCTGGCGCTGCCTGCTGCCTCTTCTTTGCCTTGAAAGCACTATGTGAAGGAGCCAAGTGGAGCCCTGGCTTCTGCCATAGTCTGAAGTAGGTTTGTTTATTCGTGAACAGTCCCACCTCCAGCCCCAAAGCCAAATGGCTAGAATGCAGTTTAGGATCTGGAGGATTCGACACAGGTTCACAGAGAGCTCTACCCATCAAAGCCTCGTGTCCATGAGCCACGATGGAACTCTGGCTTTCACATCCATATTCGAAGCAGTGGAAGGGTCGAGATTAACATGAGGAGGATGAGAGAACTTCTACTTTCATTTGGTTGCCTAGAACTTGGCCTCATGAGCTACAAAGGAGTCTAGGAATTGTATTGTTCATCTGGACAATGAAATGTCCTATTTTTTTCGATGATACTTCCATTATCATGGAGAAAGAAGACAATAGATTCTGGCAAATAGAACAACAGAGATAAGCTTTGGGCTTAACATAGGTCCAGCAATGTTCTAGGCCAGGGTGGACCACATTTAATGTGATGTGAATTACCTGGTGGAGGCGTTTTTATTTAAAGATTTATTTTCATTTTTTTTATTTGAGAGGGAAAGAGGAGAGAGAGAGAGAGAGAGAGAGAGAGAGAGAGAGAGAGAGAGAGAGAGATACTCTGCCAGAGCCTCTTGCTACTGTAAATGAACTCCATACGTGTGCCACTTTGTGCATGTGGCTTTACATGGACCCTGGGGGATTGAACCTGGGCAGGTAGACTGTGCAGGCAGGTGACTTGAACCCCTTGAGCCATCACCCTAGTCCCCTGGAGAAGGTTTTAAATACAACCAGTGACTTGGTAAATTCCATGAAGTTCCAAGATGATACCAATGCTACTTATCCAAGATCCAAGTGGACCACAAGGGTGGAGGCTCTGGGAAGGCAGTGTTGAATAAGCTGGACTCAGTCTCATTTAAGCTTCACAAGTGGGGTCCGGTCCCAGCTTTTCTATTGCAAACCTCCCTTCTGGAAGGTCTGGAATTCAAAGCCTGGCTCCAGGACGCACTCCTTAGGCACACACTCCTTCCCAAGAGGAGGGTGTTGGTCAGTCAAGTGAGCTGTTCAAACCCAGTGCTCCGTCCTCAGGCTCCAGAAAATGAGCAGTGGGGATCTCCTGAGAGTCAGGCAGGATCTGCGGTGACTGCAGACAGAGGGGTCCATGGGGTATGGAACAACTGGGGAAGCTTTGGGCTGGGCTCAGGGTAGAACAGAAGAGCGCTTCCTCCTGTGCCAGGCAGGACGAGGGCTTGAAAGAAACCAGGCTGCCACCATGGGCCTGCCCAACTCCCCATCTGCTGGGGGAGAGAAAGGACACAGAGCAGAGGCAGCAATTCAGTAAATTAATCCTTTATTTAAAGAATAGTAAACAGCCAGATTTTACATACTGAAAGAGGGAACAAGGTAAAAGGGGTTAAAAACTAAAAAGCAAGGACAGCAGACACCAATTAACACAATGCTAATTGACAATTTCCCCAAGCTTCCATGAAACATGCCAGGCCGATTTCCCCAATTGCTAATTAAATCAAACCGCACACACAATACTAATTTCCCTAACTTAGGGAACTCAGTAGACAAATAAAATGAGAAACTAACTTAAACATTTTGTCAAAGTATGAAAAAAAGGGTGAAGGAGATCTTAACAGGAATGGACTTTGGCTCCATGTAAATCCGTGAAAGTCGGGCGTGTTTAATGGCGTGTCTCTATCACAAGTGCGTCAGTGAACCTCCTTAATCACAAACTAATACACAGCAGTCCTGTCACTTACGTTCTCTCCTTCTGGTGAAGGGGACCCAGCACATCATGGAAGTGACATGTAAATTGCACCATTTAAAAAGTATAAAATACCTACTTAATTACAATTAAAAACAAAGAAACGACTTTTCTTTAAAATAGTCCCAAGGCTCTCTGAACAGGAGTCTAGCTTGGGGAAAAAAGTGAAGCCAGTCACTTATCACATAGCTGAGTAGAGATGAAACTTGCAGGCTTCCCTTCCCCAAATCCCCATAGGTGTTTCCTGGGTGCTGATGGGTGTCACGGGCCCATCACCTCCTCTCCCCAGACCCCTAGCTCTGGCTGCAGCCTGCTTTGACGTGTCCCTTTTCACCTCTGTGCTTTATCCAGGGCTCACTGGAAGCAACCAGGTTGAATTGTGCCATCACAGAGTGAGGACTGGCCTTTCGGGTCATCTGTCTAATTGGCTTGTTTTCCTATTGAGAAAATGCATACCAGGAGATGCAGTTGTGGCTAAGATCTAACAGCTGGCCCGAGGTGCCAGTTTTTTTTAATTATGTGAGAACCATGTGATTATTTTACTAATCATGGCTACCACTTGCACAGTGTTCACTATGCTAGCCGTGGTTCTAAGTAAGGGTTTTCTGAATTCACTTGATCTTCATAGTGGTTCTTCTCGCCTATCATTATTTCCTCCTTTTGCAGATAAAGAAACCAAGGCACTGATATGTTCAATAACATAGCGGAAGTCCCACCCTTAAGTGGCACAAGAAGATTTTACCTAAGACTGCCTCTTGGTCCATGGTCTTAACCTCGCTATTCAAGTGTTCCTTTGGAGACAGTTGTAAAAGAGATCTCAATAAAAGTCTTAATGAGAATAAGCCTTACCTATATAATAATGCTACTCAGATACAGCCATTGTGAGGATTTGCAAGGCATCTAACACAAACTGTTCTCACATAATTACAAAAACAGAATTAAGCACATTCAGGTGATCTCCAGTGATTCACCTGACTTTGATTTTTGCCTCTAACTGGTATTTTATGAACAGATTTTGCCTGTTCACACACATGTATAATGTGCTCTTCAGTGGTTGAGATGTACTTTATTTAACATATTTAGCATATGTCTGGCTGCAGACATCAGAGGTGCTTTCTGCTTTCTTTCTTATAGGATATTGTGATGGACATCTTTACAGGATCTCCATTATCTTTTTGGTTGAATTATCCTTATTACTAAACACAGAGAAACGGAGTGTTCTGAAAGTCGGGGGGGGGGGGAAGGGGAGGCGATGGGGACCCTCCATGTACAGCACTAGGAAGTCCGAACCATATATATATTTACTGGCATCTATAATGCATTTGTCAAGAAGGAAACAACTCGTCTCTCCCTGGGAGAAAAGCAGACCTGTCACCATCAGATCAAGGGAACTTTGAAACCCTGTGGAAGGACAGCTGAAAGTCCTCATTCATTATGATTTATCATAATCACTGACCCCTCCCCCAGGATGAAATATGAATAAAATAGTAATGTGATAGGTTAATGCCAATAATTAAAGAGTGTTTAAGACCAGTGTGAGACCCAAATGTGTGTGTGGGTGGTTGAAATGGTTGTTTGATGTGAAAGTCAATGATTGAATTATTCAGAGAGAGAGTGATTTCCAAATGATAATTTTACACTTTACATAACTGATTCTGATTTATTATAGTGGTGCCCAGTGGAGCTGAGTTAGTTCTAAGGGGCCATCAGCTTCTCCATGGTAAACCCCCTCATCGGAGCCCCTGCCCCTCAAAGAAAGAAAAAAACAACTGTTCATGTACGAAATTCCACACTGTTGTGGTCTTCCTTTCTCCTCTTCGTACCTCACAAGAGTTTATGGCTTTCCCCCCCTTTTTTGGCTTTGCAATGACCTGGCAAGATGTGTGTAGGGGTGTGGGGGTGTGTTTATGAGTGGTTGCACACTGGTCTGTATCTGTGTGGACATTGACCGCCCAAGATAGCCCCAAAGCTTGGATCTTTTGTTATTTAGCAAGAAGGGAATAGTGCCCCAGCACTGTTAGAATGAACTGAAAGAACAGTGTAGCCTGCTTCAGAACCCAAAGGAAAGAGTAACAAGCATGCAGGAGCCCAAGTTCATGACCAGCCAGATGGCATGTTAAGTATTAATATGCTGAATAGTAAAGAGACTTTAGGGCTGGAGAGGTGGCTCAGCACAAAGTGGTACATGCATCTGGAATTTGTTTACAGTGGCTAGAGGCCCTGATATGCCCATTCATATTCTCTCTCTCTGTATCTCTCTGCTTGCACACAGATAAATATTATAAAAAGAGGCTTTAAAAAGTAGAAAATAAATGGGCAAAAATTCTGAGCAGATGATTTAAAGAATCTGTACCAACGGATGATAAGTACTTGACTATTAAAGACATGTAGACTGAATGATAACACTCACCTTTTCTCCACTTTGTATGGATACAGATGAAAACAATTTGATGCTTGTAATTATGCAGGGAAGTGCGTGGGTTAATAGTGCTGATGGGAATGGGAGTCGAAATTGGTGCGGCCTTTAAGATGAGCAGTTTAGTTAGAGCTCTCGGAATTTAAAATGCTCTTATGTTGCACCTGAGAATAAAATAATAGAAGGAATATCCTATCTGTATAGGAGATATGAAGAATGACATTCTCTGTAATTGGTTTGTGGAAGGGTTGGCTGTAGCTTAAACGCCTGATAATGGGGGACATGGTGAGAGGTCTGATTTCCCTCTTGCGAGGGAAGGAGCTCCCCATCTCACTGGATTCAATGACCTGCGGTTGTTTCCCTCAGCGAGCTTCTATGGCAGGAACAAGCAATTCCCACACAGGACGTCATCACCTGATTAGGTGAATCCTTACCTGTTGCCAGGAGAAACAATACAGGGCAGGCTGAGAGCAGAGCAAGAACACTTCTCTCCTTAATTGAAAAATATTTAGATGGTGTTAAGCTGTCTAAACACAGGTAAAAAACAAGGACAGGAACCATATCAAGCTCCAAAGAAGGCCGAGGACAGTGAGATTAGAGCTGAGTTTCCTTGCAAGTGTTTCTGGTATATAATGTGTTCTTCATGCTAATCTGGCCTACATTTTGTCCTACTTTGTGTTTCTATGGGCTATCCAGGAGTCTATATTTTTCTCCTCCATATTGTCATGAAATCAGGGTGACCTCCTGGAAGTAGCCTTGAGTCTCATCCAAATTCTTCTTTTGTATAGTTGAGTATGAAAAGCTCACCATGATGTGTGCCAATTTCTCTAGGATATTACTGACTTGTGTGTTATGTTTTCTTAATAGTTTTTTTCTTGCCAGTTTCAGAAATGTTCTCCTCTGGGCTACAAAGCATATGACTGTCTTGCACAGAGAGGTCAAATGTGGTCTCAGGTTCACATAGGCAGGTAGAGGCAGGGATGAACTCGCAACCTCACTTTCATTCATGATATCAAGTCTCTTCCCTCAATGAGCTCCTTTGGTAGGAAAAGGCATTTCCCACCATGGCTGGAAGCTATCTGGAGAAGAAGGCTGGATTGAAGGCCAGGCTGGATTCAGCTTTTAGCCCCAGCCTTTGCCAGCTGTCTTCACTGTTAAGCTGTAGCTTCTTGGTCTGAAATGAGGTCAGCAATGCCTGCCTCGGAGGGCTGATGTTTGAAATCAGAGCTCAGCACAACGCTTGGTGCATAAACCTCATCTATGGAAAGGCCAGTCAATGTAAGGCTGAGTTAGGCAAGGCTCCCAATGTGTGAAACTTTCAAGAGTAGAAAATCAAGGGCTGGAGAGATGGCTCAGCAGTTAAGGCACTTGCCTCCAGTGCCTAAGGCCCCAGGTTCAATTCCCCAGGACCCACATAAGCCAGACCCACAAAGTGGTGGCCCTGATGCTCTCTCTCTCTCTCTCTCTCTCTCTCTCTGCTTGAAAATGAATAAATATTTTTTAAAAAAAGAGTAGAAAATCGAATTTTTTATGTGTCCTGGTACCAAAAGACATTGGGCACCTTGGACAAGCCCATGCTCTCTATGTAGTGAAACTTTCTGAATATCCAAAGGAGAGTTCCTTTTAGGGATGCTGGAAGAGGAAAGAGCTATGAGGTGCTTGCTTATTAGAGGTCAAAGTTGGTTGGCTAGTGGTTTGTTTCTCTCAAACCTGTGTTTATAAAGCCAGGGATCCTCCAATCAGAAGGGTAAGTAACCTAGGGCCACTTGGGGCACACGTCACTCTGGCGAGCTTGGGTAGCTGGAACCTGCTACTCTCATCCCCCTCTGGTCTTCTCCCTGGTCCTTGCCTTTCCTTCTTCACAAGCCCTTTCCGAAGAGCCTTCATAACACATGTCACCTGCAGTGTCCCCTAGCTCCTTAGGGGCTTATACCAGAGGCACAAAGTGGTGACACTGCACACCCTCTGTGCCTCTGGCAATGGCTGAACCTTCAAGTCTCTTCTCTTTTGTTTCCTGGCAAGCAGTAGTGAGCCAAAGGCAGAAAGAAGGGACAAAGGACATGGAGGGAATAAAATCAGCGGCCACAATCCCCTTTTGTACTATAAATACATTTGCTCAGTTTGGAATTTGAGTCTGAAACTCATCTTCCTTACCTCAGGATTTAGCTGCAGCCAGAGGAGGCTTGTCTTCCATGTCTCCCATTTTCTTTCCCAATCTGTGCTGTGTTTCCTTCTGAGTCTTCTTATGAAGGTACAGATCTCAGGGAAACAGAGGCATATTTGGAAAGACTCTATGGCAAGCATGAACAGACATGGTTAACTGAAAAGCTGTAAATTTTCCCATCTTTCGTGAGCATCTATTATGTGACAGAGACTGCTAACTGTAAGCATGAACTGCTTTAATTCTCAGAGCCTTCTGAACTCGGTGCCATACTGTCTCCATTATTTAAGTGATAAACTCAATCTTAAACGATTGAATTCCTAAAGTATTCCAGAATATTAAGACAAAGCTCACTCTGGCTATAACCATGCCCTTACTTCTATATTACATTATATTAGGCTATAGTAGTAACCTACTGTGCCCTGGGCACTGACCCAAGAGAAGAGAACTTCAGTTAGTTAGCATTGACCAGGGATATCCAAGGCATAATTGAGGCATTTCTTTCTGTCCCGTTCTGATTGACTCTTCCTTTTAGATTAAGATAGTCCCAAATACCTGTTGGTTGCTATATCTCACACCCTACGTGGTCAACATTTAATTACATTAGCATTTGTTTTCACTAAAAAAGTAATCGCATTACTGCCTTTCATGTCACATTAGAGAAAATGGATACCAATATGATACTTATTAATAGAATATGATGGGAAACTGCTAATAAAATTAGACTTTCACATTTTATTAGTTCTGGAGTGACACCGCATGCTGAAGAACAGCTCGCTTTGGTTGGTGGTAAGGAGGAACAAGGTGGAGATGGTGGGTATCTTTCTAGCCTTCCTGGATGTAATGGGCTCCTGGAGAGCCTAGGAGAATACAGATCCCACCGCCCACTCAGCTTCTGAGCCCCACTTTCTGCTCCTTCCTGTAACATGAGCACCTTTTGGATTGGGGCTGGGAGGGGAACTTGCCCTTCACAGTCAGGCTGTGTTCTTGAATTGTGTCATTAAAGGATCATGTGACGTGGTCCTGCCTGAGTTGCCCCAGATCAGATAGAATTAATATTTCATCTTCTCTTCTATGGCGGGTGCTGGTGGAGAGAGAGACACAGACAAGGAAAATGTCCCCAGGGCCCTTCACGACACTCAGTGCAAGCTGTCTGAGAGGCCTTTGTCTTTGGCTGGGTGCCCCAGAAGTAACACTGGCTGCAATGCCTGCCACCTCCTGTTCTTCTTTCCCTGTGTCTTCCTATGGACTTTCCCACGTCACTGTGGGAAAGAAGCTGCTTGACTCCACATCTGGAGAGAACATCTGGAGGTGTGTTGTTGGAGGAACTTCTGCAGTGCAGACTGTCACTCTTGTTGGACCACCTCCCGCCATCCTGGGTTTGACACGTGGGACTCTGTCTCTTCCTTCCTCCACTTGGAACGATCTACAAATCTTCAAGTCCGCTTCACATCTTTTTACTCCATGATGCTTTTCCGTGTGAACCTCAAAGTGATGTGACCCCTGAACTTGACACGTATCTTATAACTATATGGTCTCATGTAACTGCCCTAATAAGTCCAATGGCCTTGTCAAAAAGGAAAAAAAAAATCCAAACCATAATAATAAAACATGTCATTTAGTAAAGTTAACATTGGCCTTGAAATGAGGGTATTGGGACAAAATCAGCAAACCTGAGGGAGGTCACTGCGGACTCACTGGCCAGTGGAGTGTCTGCTGGGTACAGACAGGACTCAGGAGCAGGGTTCTTGCTTCTTTTTCACTGCAACTCCTCTCTTTCTGTGTGACTTGTGCTCCAGAATGTGGATTCTTGAACGGAGAGCTCAGGTGCCGGCATTGGGAGGAAACGCTGTGGCATTGTGACAAGATACTATGGCCTTGACAAGGGTTCAGCTTGCTGGGGGCAGGGGAGTGAGGGAACAGAGAGGAGCGGAGGAGGACAGACTGGCTTGTCCTGTTGGGTCCTTGACTTCGGAGAAAGCTATGTCTGGTGGACGATAGAGAGAGAACTGTTAGTTGCAGAGCCAACCTCGGTCACTATGGCAGCCAGGATTTCATTTGCCAACTTGTCCATGTTCCTCCATGGAGAAGGGCGCCGAGGAAAGGGAGCCTGCTGGGAACTTGGCCACAAGGGGTTCATGAGCCTGTGGCCCAGAGCAAGCCTGGGTCTGGATGTTGGGAGACACACAGGAACATTTTGGATTTCTCACTCGCAGAACCGCTGTAAGAATGATTCTGCCTTGGATGATGGGTAAGATGGCTTCCACTCTGCTGCTCTGAAACTACTCGGAGAAGAGTGTGCACCTCATGTCAGAAGAGAGACATCTGGTGCCGTCTAGGGTGATGGGTAGCCTCTGGTGCACACAGAGAAACTTGGGGAATGCTCTCAAAGTAGGGGAGAAGGCCCCAGAAAAGGCTGGTGGAAAGAATTCTGTGGGATGTTGAATACGATGAGTAAGAGGGTTTTTAAAAAAAATAAAGCCATATAAACTTTATTTTTGAAATACATGCACATATAGTTGTCAAAGAATTATACTTCTAATATTTAAATATTCCTCTCCACATCATGGATTCTCTGTCCAGTTATTCAAAAACTGACATCCCACATAAAGATATTTTATATTTAAGTCTGTTGTATACTTTTCCCCCCATATTTATTGTCAATAATTTATAATTGTCAATAATTTATTGTCAATAATAATAACATTGTATGAGCAAGTCTTATGATGGTATCTCCATTTCCTTCCTCCCTGTCCCCACCCTGCTGGGGGCTCTCCTAAATGGGCTTGCTGGACCAGTCCAGGGATAGGGGGTTATGGATTATAGGAGAGTTAGCCAGGGTTTTCCTCCCCCACCATGCTTCTTACAATCTTTCCCCCCCCTTCTTCTGCTTAGATCCCTGAGTCATGGTGGGTGAGTTTTAGGTCTGCTTTACTGTTGAGATCTCAACAGTCTCTGGATTTCTGCTTTGGAGTGTGTTGGGTATCCTCGATGTCTGTCTCCATTATCCTGCCCAGGTCATCCGACTTGCTAAGGAGGTAGGTCTCTTGCTCATCTCACCACTTCCTCAAAGGTTTCATTTGGGCTCCATATCATAAGTTCGGGGTGGTTCATCTCTTGCCTGAGGCAACATCTCAGGCCCTGTCTGTGGTTCTCACTGGCTTCTGAAACAAACAGAATCTGGCCTGGGGTGAGGATGCCAGGCAGCATGGTGTGAGATCATGGAGTAGATCTTGTAGGGAAAGGAAGTCAGTGAAGGCAAAATTGTTCCCCATGTGAAACTTGCTCACTGGGAAAGCTCAGCAGGCATTACTAGTCACCTCTACCTAGTCCATTCTCCTGACTCTGGGGACCCCACTATCAAAGCTTGGGATCCTGGGGAAAGTGGGTATGAAGGGAGTCACCACCTAGGTCCAGTAGTAGTTGCTTTAGTTACGTTTGCATCACACTGGCACAAATTCCTGATAATTTAGTGGAGAAAAGGTTTATTTTGCATCCTTAAAGAATATATTTATTTTTTATGAGAGAGAGAGAGAAGAAAAGAGGGAAAGAATGGGCATGCCAGGGCCTCTTGCCCCTGATAAACACTCCAGACACATGCACCACTTTGTGCATCTGACTTCACGTGGGTACTGGAGAACCAAGCCTAGGCCAGCAGGCTTTATAAGCAAATACCTTTAACCACTGACTCTCCAGCCCCAAAGGGTTTTTTTTTTTTTTTTTTTTTTTTTTTTTTTGATTCGTAGTTTCAGAGGAATTTCAGTCCATCATGTGGGGAAGCAGGGTGGTGGTCATGGAGGTGGTGGTGGTTTGTGGCAGATAGCTAGACAAGAACTGGAGCTGGACTATAAGTGCAAAGCTCACCCCTACTGAAAACCTCCACCAGCCAGGCCACATAAATGTTCCATAGTGCCCACCTTGAGGATCAAGTGTTTCAAACATAAGCCTGTGGGCAGCAGTTCATATTCAAAGCCTAACAGTGGCTTTTCCACTCAGTGAATTCCCTGGCGTCTTATGCACACACACACACACACACACACACACACACACACACACACACACACACGGTGTGCACCCTGTACAAAGACCTTGAAGGTGAGTATGGAAGGTCCCTTGGCTTAGACTGAGTTCTGCATGATTCCACCCAGAGTGATAATTACTTAATGTATCTAATGAGTGTTCCAGGTCAGAGATTTCTGGCTGTGAACGTCTCTGGGGTGGGGTGTGGTGCCGGGCATGAGGAGGTGACCAGGACTATTCACTCACACTGTCTTCACTGTTATCTTGGAGAGGAAGATGACCCAGCACCCGAACAGGTCAGTGACCAGTGTATTCTCCTTTTATTTCTCCTCTTTCTTCCTGGTAGAGTTCTGAAATCCCTTTGTGAAACAGGTATCTGCAAGTTGCATGGATTACATATTGAAGTTGTTATCATCTCTCCTGTAACAAACAGTCCTGAGTATAGAGCAGGAATGTATTTTGTAATTATAATGTTCTTCAAACTTCCCTGATTGACACAAGGCGTATTTAAACAAGGATGATCAAAACTTATGTTCACAGTGAGGTTCTTGTCTTCTTTCGGCAGCACAAAAGCTTGCCTCAGTGGGTACCAGCCTCCAGGCTGCCTTTGAGCAGCTGTGTGGAGATGGGATTCCGTTTCTTAGGTTAGGGGGATGGGGAGGGAGAAGACACCCTGGCTTTTAAATCAGACAGTTCGGTTAGGAGAAAGACGCACCTTGTGGAAATAAATAAAGGGACAGTGTATTGTCAGCTGGCTGTTTTAAATCAATAATGTCTTGGGTGCCCATTCTACTTCGAGGGGGAGGGGCCCTGACGAAGGCTGGGAATGGAGTAAAAGCCCTTATGGAGATGGGGGTCCAGGGGTACATGTGAGGCTTGTTTTGCTGTTCAAGGCCTCTCCGGAGCCTGCCTGGCAGTGTGCCTGCCAGGGGTCTGAGTATGTTAACATCTTTTACCTTCTGATAACATCAATCTGCGTCCATTATTTTGCCAAGCAGGGACACCTGGACGGGAGGCTCTATTTTTCTTTCCATGGCCCCTGGCTTATAAAACAAAACCAGCAAAGAGCACGTAATCCCTTTGAGTATTCTTCTGGTGTACCTAATGGGTTTTTTTTTGAGCTTGCCAGGTACTGTGAGAAGGCTCTGAGTTAAAGAGAAAAAAAAAAATAAAACAGGCAGGCAGCATTTTTTTTAATCATCTTCTTTGTTTACAAAGTGGTGACATTCAGTCTTGAATCAAAGGGAACAGTTTCCAGGTAGAAAAGTCTTGTGTTTGTTTTTTGTCAGGTTCCGGCTACCAACACGTCTTTTCTCCAAACTTTGTGCAAAAATCAACTTCCCTTGATTTAAGCGACAAAGAAAAAGACTTGGGCGTTGGAAGGGTGGGGAAAGGGGAAAAGCTTTTAAGAGATTCTCCTCTTGGAGTTCTGATAGATTAAGAGAGTGATCAGACTCGGCAGCATCTTAATAATAGGGCCATGTGAATTTTGGCTTGGCTAATGGAGGCTCTTTTGTCAATTTCCTGTAACCCACACTTGTCAGGACTCAGGAAACGGCCGGATGGGCCACCTTTGATACCTAGAAGGGCTTTAATGAGATTTAAAGGTGTGGCACCGTGACTGGAGTTTCCCACTGTAGGTGTAAGTTACACAGAGTCCGTCTGTGCGACGTTCCTGGCTGGTTCTCTTGCCCACATAGAAATTCAGAATGTGTTTTCTCTGTAGAAGTAACAGCTAAGTTTCTGAATCGAAATTGTTTTTTCATATTGAGATTTTTTTTTTGTTGTTGTTGTTCCATTCAGGAGTTTGTCTGTGAAATATTATCTATCATCAAAACATGACATGAATTGACTATGGCGGTCAGCTGCAATTTTTAAATACACTGGTTAGATGAGTATGTCTTTGCTTCCTAAAGAGACAGGGATGAAGAAGGGTGAACACATCAGACAAGGCCATGTCGGGACATGTCAGCTCAGATGGGACCCACACATTTCTGACGGAATATTTGAGTTGGGATTATTCAACACGAAAGATCGTGCCTCAGGAGCACACTGTCCCCAGAATGGTTTGGGAGTCACAATAAGTCTGTGGGTGCCTGTTGGGTGGGTGTCCGAGGTAGGCAGTCTACCTAACCTTTTATGACAGTGGCTTTTTTAGGAGACCCCCAAGGAGAAGACAAGTTTGTCTCTGGTGCATATCCAGGTGAGGCTATGCAGGAACAGTACAGACACAGTTCAAGTAGGCGAGAGACATCCTTGCCTGATATTGGAAGGTTTCTGTCCTCTTTACCTGGGCTCAAGAAATTCCTCTGATGGAAAAAAAAAAGCTAGAAAGCTAGAGTCGTGTACTCACCACCTACTGGGCATCACTTTCCTTCCTGGAAAACCAACAACGGTCACTGTCACGACTTGAACACTGCCATAACTCCTTTTGATTCTGACTGACTCTTGGATTATGAGTTGGAGATGACCTTGGCTGTCCCCTGTTTGCTGGTCTGTGGCAAATATATCTAAAATTGTTCCTCTCCAGATCCCGAGTCACCTGCACCCCTGTAGAAATAGGGCCACCCCTGTACTTTGGTGGGCTGGCCATGGTCCTCTTCATGTTTGCTAAGAATTAGACCAAAAATGCTGTCCCCAACTTCCAAGGCCAACAGCAAGATGTCCAGTGTCCTGCAAGACCCAAGTCCTATACTTCCTCCAAGCCACACTAACAAAGCCCACGGATTGACACCTTTGAGCTGATCTTCATACATGCAGTCTCAGAGTTTAGTTTAGCCTGTCCACAGATACACTCGAGGGATCAATGAAAATCCGTGTGACAGATCTGTCTTGATAAAGTTCAAGGTTTTAGGTTTTACCACATCTCTCTCATAAGAACAGACTTATTTGTGTTCTGCATCTCATGATTTCTAAATGTCAAGTTCCCCTTTTCCATCCCTGTCCTGGCATCCACTAACCTTTCTCTTTGGGTTTCCTTCTGTGATAGTCAGGCCACTATTGGGAGAAATCAAATACAAACTGATCTATATTACAAAGAGGCTGATAAATCTGTGTGATTTCTCAAAATGCTATCAGTTTAAAATATTCACAAATGGAAGCCATCAGATGCATACTCAGAGCTGGTAGGGTCCTGGAAGGGCCAGGTTGGGGTGGGCCCCCAGGAGGATGCTGTGGGCCAGGGGCGTCAATCTTTTCCTGCTGTGAGGAAGACCAGCATTCAAGCTTAGGGTTACATAGCCTTGGGCTCAAAGGCCAGTGCCATCATTCATTGGCTTTGTGGCTTTGAAAAATTCCCTTGGACTTTTCCGAATGATGACATTCCCTTGTAATGAAGACAATGCCACCTGCCTTAGAAAATCACCATGAGACTCTCCACATTTTGGGTCACGAACCACACTATGAAGTGGTTTATATCACAGCCTGGCATACACAAACACACACTATATAAAATGGATCATGCAATGATTTTTACCTATGTCTATAACCATCTCTGGATACTTTCTGTTCTATTTTTTTCAAGTGATTATAGCCTGCTAAATTATTTTCATAGTCAAGCAGGGAGTTGCAGCACAAAGGTTAGGAACACTATAGGTGCTTCATAAATTTTCATTCACTTACCATGTTGAAGGGCCAGAATCCTATGCACTGGAATATAATCAGCTATGCTAGAGAAATAAACTCTGACATCGCTAGCCTGGCATCGAGGAAGTTCATTTCCTGCATTCGTCAAGTCCAACGTAGGTCGGTGGTTATTTAAGTCAGCTCTCCTCATGTGGGATTCCAGGTAGCTTCCAACTTGTCACTTTCTTATTTCCACATGTGGCCTCCACAGCTGTAAGAAAAGGGTGAAAGAGAAATGGAATATTTCGTGGATACCTTTCAGGCTTACTTTTGAAAGTTGGTAGGTATATCCACACCACTAAAACTTTAATGGCTAGTACCTAGTAAGTACTTGGTCCTGACCAATGGCAAAGGAGGCTGGGACATGAATCTTTTCAAGGAAACAAACTGTAAGGTAATCAGAGTGGTAGTGACAGGAGGTAGTGTTGGGCCTTTAATGCAGTGACACCTAGCACTCAAGGGGCAGAGATGCTGGGTTGGTTTGATTTGGGCCATTTCTGACTAGCTACAAAGGAACAGGTTGGATGAATGATGTCCTAGAACTTCTTTGAGCTTTTCTTTAGACTTCTGAAGTTTTGCTGACTCAATGATACACAGAGACAGTTTTGAAACTCATGTGAGCTTACCTGTTCCTCAACCATGGGGCTTAAAAATAGGACTAAGATTTTGGTTTTAATGTGTTAAACTCAGACTGTGCACATCACTAACATACAATGAGACCCGATGCATGGTAAACTTTGAGCTAAGCCCATCCTAAGCTTTATTCCAATCCATCATCATCAAATTATTATATGGAATCTTGAACGTGTTAGTTCTCCCAATAACAATTTATTCTGCTACCTTCACTTCACAAATGAAAAGTAGCTGAAGTTCAAAGTCAAGATCTCTCGATGCCCATGACAAGGACATAAGGCTTATGGGGAATAAAAGGGACACTGGACATTTTAGTGGCCTTAGCAAACTTCTGCCTCCTGAGTGCCGGGATGTAAATTCTTAAGGAAGAACTTCCTGGAGGTAGTCATTAAGCTCACCCAGGGATAACTGACTACTGTTCTAGCACTTTCCTCTTTGGAGGTCTTTTAAGGTGCCTCCCCAGAATTGGGCCAAGCCAGAGTTTTTGTCACATGACTTTCTGAGATGTCCTCCTAGGACCAAGGTATTCTATAATTTCCAGAAATCAGATTCTTCAAGGTGTTCAAAGTAGCAAAGGTGTTTTTTTTTTAACAGTCACAGGAAGTAATCTGTACAATGCCTGGACCTATATGGATGTAGTTTGCACACACATAGCTCAAGTCTGGGTGGCTCGTAGTTAGTGTGCTTTAAATGAGGCGTTCCCAGTCTGGCCTGGTTGGGTTTGCAGTCATGTGATCTGTGTGCACCATTGCGATAATTCTCTTTGCATTTTGTATCAGTCATGCTTTCAGACGTGAGAATCACAGTGAGCGCTCCCAGCTTTTCTGACCCTTCTTCCTCCACCAACAGCAGGCTCTGCAGATGAGATGCTCCTCCACAATTCACAATAAATCATGCCCTCGAAGGGACCCGGTGTGAGGACCAGCACCTCAAGCCCTCCCCCAGGAATCTGGCAGAAAAGGGGCATGCTGATCTGGATGCCAGGGTCTACCCTGAAGCGTGCATTGGGCCAGCGGAGGGCATTTTAGTGCTGTGTATGAACTGATAATTTTATCAGTTCAAGTCTGGAAATCAAGTCTTTTTCTGCCTCAACATGGCCTCCTGCTATTCTTGCACATGGTGCTTGACATTTCTGAGGAAGTGTAGTCCTGGGAGGATCCCTGAAAGAGGATCCACTGACCTGCTGTTTCTCCCAGCTCGCCTAACTTCTCTGTGCTCCATGGCTTTTCTTCTCCTGGCAGCTGAAAAAGAACCATTTCCGCTACCTGCTGTCACTCAGATTGTGAGGTGCACGCAGGCAATTTACTCAGAGCTATTGGCTGGAGAAGGATCCTATACATTTATGATGGTGTTTTTGATTTTGTTATGATTACAGTTATTTTATTTATATTTTAATGGTTCAGAAGAAACTGTTGTAAGCCTAAGAAAAGATTCTGTATTTCAGCAATCTACAGCTGAGATGTGTCCTTAGCTTCAGAGCTAAGACATACATTTCAAAGTGCCACCTCCCTAGTATAAGCCAGCACTGTGCGTGTGTGTGTGTGTGTGTGTGTGTGTGTGTGTGTGTGTGTGTGTAGTTTTTTTGAGGTAGGGTCTCACTCTACCCCAGGCTGACCTGGAATTCACTATGTCGTCTCAGGCTGGCACACACAGCGATCCTCCTACCTCTGCCTCCCCAATGCTGGGATTAAAGGAGTGTGCCACTAACCACACCTGGCCTGGTTTAAGCCAGCACTTTATCCTAACCTTGCTGAGGTCCAATGACTGTTGGCCCCAATTCTGTGATGTGGTCATCCTGCTTGTTCTTTATTTGCTTATTTAATATTTATGTGCATGCAGAGAGAGAGGGGGGGAGGATGGGCACACCAGGGCCTCCAGCTACTGTAATTGAACTCCAGATGCATGCAACATTTTGTGCATCTGGCTTTATGTGGGGAATTGAACTCAGGTTGTCAGGTTTTGCAGGCCAGGACCTTAACTGCAGAACCATCTCTCTAGCCCTTGCCTGTACTTTTTCACTAGACAAATGAAACTTCATTTTGTGTTTTAATTACAAAGATTTGGAGACCCCTCTTTCCAGCCTCCACTTTAGAAAGTTTTTATTTATTTTTTTATTTATATTTATTTATTTCTTTGCATGCCCTGGGTGGAAGAGGAAAACCTCCTAAAGGTCATCACCTGTATATGCTACTTTTGTTTCAGAAAGTTCCAAGCCCTAAAAATGGGTGTGTAATAAGCCCTGTTTTGCATCTTTAATTAAAGCATTTTCGCCATGCATGCTGTAATCATAAACTCTTTGTGGAGCCAAAGAAGTATGCATTTCCAGGTTCGTTCATTAATGAACAGACAAATTCCACCCCAGATCTTGTCAAAACAGCACCATCATGTAGGGCACTCTAAATCTATGAATCTATCACCATAGGCTCAGATCTAGTCATCTCCTTGGCCCCTCTCCCTCCCCCTCTCCCCCATGTCATGTTATGCTCAAGCATCTGTCTGTCTGTTGCTCTGGCTAGCTTCTGTTGGCTTTCCTTTTACCCAGTGGCTGGTCCCTAGAAACAATGGACCCACTCTGAGATTCAAAGCAGAGTCCACCCTGGACAACCAGGAAGAAGACTTGTAGGGTTCTAGGAATGTGCTCAGAAGTTCCCTTGGCCTAAAAACATCCTGCTTTTTCAGGTGGGCAGAGCAGTGCCCTTAGGAGGGAGTTCTCATTTCCAAAGCAAATCCTTGCCAGATGCAAACACGTGTTTGTTTCCAATTGCTTTCTCCACGATGGTGGGGGGGAGGGGCTGAAAGAATGAGGGTCTCTGGGTGTTGGCCAAGTCTGCATCTCTCCTCCTGTGGACAGAGGGCAGCCGAGGGGCACACCTGATCACCTGGTAGCCTGGAGTCTGGCCTTGGTGAGCAAACTGGATTGAGGAGTGGTAAAATGAGACCAACCATGTTCAGAGTTTAGATGTCACAATAGTTAACTGATTTCACCTTAGGGACTGAGAAAACTTTGGAGTGTCTAAGGGAAACGTGAAGTTTCTTCAATGCTTAAATTATACTTAGCATATTAATACCATCAACATTAATTATTGCTTATTGTCCTCATTGATACAGGCCTGTACAGTGCCTGGCACCATAGTCTGTGCTCAATAAATATTTGTTGGATAACTGAACACATTTATTCTTTCCCTCAATCATGACAATTCACTCCACCTCAGCCCCTCTATAAAATTCTGGAATTTTCAGCTTGGCAAGATCCATTTTTCCCCCCTTGGGCTCTCAGAATTTTGGACCATTGCAAACCCTGGCTTTGCACTGCTGGCCTGGAGCGAGAGGGCTTTGTGCAAGACCTAGGATTGAGCGTAAACAAACACAGCCCAGAGTTCAAAATAGACCATTGAGCAGCTCATAAAATAGCCCCCTTGTTTCTCAAAGCGCCATGGACGCTCTCGAGAAATAATAAGAAATAATAAGTCTGGACGCTGGAGAGAGGGCTGCACGGCTGGCTGGCTGCACCCGCCTCTGTGCTGCCAGCTGCAGCCAGCGTCCACGGGCAGCCGAAACTTGATCCCGGCGGCCCCAGGGAGACTGGCATGCTTTGAAAAGCTGCAACAGGCTTCTTGTGCTAATTTCTGAAGCACAGATGCCCTCTGCAAGAGGACCTCCCCTGTTGGACCCAAGTGGAGCAGTGACAGGTTATGGAACATGTGTGACCTGGGCATCTGATCTTAATGGGCCAAGCCTGAGTTTTCTCATCTCCAAAGTAGGGTGTATTAATACCCAAACACTTAGTGTGATGCCAGGAGCCGGCACATGTTGGCATCTGATATGGTGACAATCGCCCTGGCCTTTTTGTGCAAGTGGAAGAACACAGGAAATCTCTCACTAGTGCTTTCAGGCAAAGGTAGAATTCTCTCTTTCTTCCCTGTGAATCATGACTTTGTAAAAAGTCCACACTACCTCCAACAATATATGAACATTCTCATTATCAACAGTTTAAACAATCAAGTTTACCCCCACTTCTCCCCTAAAGTAAGCACCGTGGAAGTATACCCTTCCAGAGCCCCTCATAGTTCTGAAGCTTTTTCTGTCTATCTGTCCATCCCATCCATCCATCCATCCATCCATCCATCCATCCATCTATCCATCCTTCTATGCACTTATCATCTATCTCTCTGCCTATGATGGTTAATTTTCTGAGTCAATTTGATAAATGCAAGGATATTTAGAGAACATTATTGAGGATTTTTTTTTTGATGAGATGAACATTTACCAGCGTGGACTTGAGTGTAGCAGATTACCCTCCACAATGTGTTTGGGCCTCAGCTGACCCACTGAATTACTTCATAGAGCAGAGCAGTTCTTCTGGAAGGAAAAGCAGCCCGGCCAGAAGACCACCTACTTCAGACTCCATCATCCAGAACACTGGGCTTGTCATGCTTCCAAGACTGTACGAGTCAATTCCTTACATTAACCCTCACTGTCTCCACATCCCCGAATCTCGCTGGTTCTCTTCCCACAGAGAAATCGGATGCTCTTTCAATCCATCACAGGATAATTTATGGAGATCTTGAGTTCCATTTTTGTTCTCCCACCTCCCCAAAGCAGAGATCACCCATCTTCAGAGTTTCTTTCTGAGAGCTCTGGCATTTGGTGGAACGCATTATGACTTGGGGAGGAGGACCAAGGAGGAGGCGAGGAAAGGAGGGAGGGAGGGAGGGCCTTGAGATGGGGAGATAGATGTCCCAAGATGAAGGTTCTGCAGGGTGGGTTCTTGTCCATGCCTGTACCTTTCCACAGGCAAGGACAAGGCCTAGGGCAGCTGTCCCTTGTACCCAAGGAGACGTATTAGTCACTGGGCTCTTCTGTGATGCCTTCTATGCCCAATGATGATATAATGATTTTTGTGTCTTTTGAATCGTGCAGGTAATGTGTATGCAGGTTAGAGCAAAGGTGGAAGGGGCCACATGGAAGATTTTGTTTTGTATGCCTCTCGAACCTTGGCATACCAGGATGACAGGGTTGAGGAATATACAAGTTAGAAATGATAACTGATATTGTGTGTGTATATATTCAGATACTGATCCTGATATGGTATTGTCAATATATTTATAGCCCTCCAGATGTTATTCTTTTATGTAAAGATGTATATGTAGTATATGTATAGTTTTGAGTGTCCAAAGTGTTACTTTTTTGAGTGTTAAAGTATTTAAAATTGTTTCCATGATTATATCTAGAACATCTTTCTATAGCTCTTATTCTTTCAAATAGTCTATATTACTGCTCTGCATGGTTCATATAAAACATTTCCTGCTTTTCCTATTATAAAACTGTACTCTAGTGAATATCCTAAAAAATTGGGTATTTCTCCTCCATACCTGAAAGACCAACCCTTGTCTCTTCCTTGAATCCTGTTTCATTTCAGCATTCCTCTAGGCATCAGTTCTGTGATGGGGCACCCACCAAAGACACAGGACACTCAGTCTCCAGTGAAGAAGAAAGTAAGACCCCAAGAACAAGGGACTTCTCTCTGTAACCACAGCATGTCATGGGGTGAGGAATCAGGCCTGATGGAATAATTTGGGGAGCCATGGCTTTGTGTGATGAGAAGAGGTGAATCCCACCCCTGCCTTGAGTGTGCTGGTGAGCAGGAGCCTCTATAACTTTTCTCAAGCCGCTCAGAATTCCTTGTTTCCTTTCAGTGTTATTATCAGCACAGCCAAAGTCCCAGGTCTGCCCTCTGATCAACTTGCACGTCTTCCTCCCAAGCATGCTTGGTACCCTCACTACATATATATACTTTCCTAAGTAAACTAGTTTCATGTGTTTAAAAATTTTGCAGATCTTTTCAGCAAGATGTAAACAGGGAAGGCCTGAGGTTCGGTGTCTTTCTGTAAACCTGTCAGCTTTATGGAGCAGTTAGCACAGTATTTTCCCTTAACCAGATCCCACCTCCCTCCCCTTTTCTCTCCCAAGTTCCCCTCTCCTTGGCCAAGGGCCTGCCATTTATTTCTGAGTGCTTTTTAAAGACACTGGCCCAAGACCTGATCTCAAATAACCCCAAAGCTCTATTCCTCAAGGATTCTTAGTGTTGTGGGGAAATGCCAGAGGTGAGCACTGAAGGCTGGATGTGAGCCCCTCATGGTGGCACATGGCAGGCCAGTTGGGGGATCAGGGGGTCAAGGTCAGCATCCATAGGCTGCATGAGACCATGTCTCCGGAAAAGTGAAAATGAATAATAAATAATAACACTGATAATAATAGTCATAATAATAATAATAAACTGGGGGTGAAGGAATCCATACAAATCCAGTGAGAGACTCTGCCAGTGGCATGGACCCTGATTCCCCTCTTGGGAGTCCCCAGAACTGAGGCCAGTGAGGGATTGCCCTCCTTGGCCAAGGCTGACACCCGGATGTGCTAGGAAGATGCTGCTCAGTATTGTCAATCAACTCAGAAACAAGACCCATAGGACCATTTAGGAAATTCCACAGGATCCTCTCATGATCAGATGTGGAAAGCTTGTACTTGGGGAAACTTGTCTCCAGTGGCCTCATCAGGAGACAATACCCCAGCAGGTGACACAGGGCTGTCAAGGGGCCCAGTGGAGGTGTTTTGTTGTAGGATGAAGACTCTCACAGGGTTCAAGGAGCAGGTCCTCCTCCTCCTCCTCCTCTTCCTCTTCCTCCTCCTTTCCTCATTCCTTCCTTTCAAATGTTTGGAGAATGAAACTTTGTGATTCAGATACTTGCAGTATAAAATTTGATTTTTTTTTTCATCCGAAGAAGACTGTGCTGGCACAGACCTTTCTGTGGAGAGCAGCAGAGGAAATAAGAAGAGAGGGTGAAGAAGTTCCCTTCCCAGGTAAGAACAAGTGACCATAAGATTCCGCACACTGAATTCCTTGTCACAGAGGATTTGGGCCAGCAGCCTAGTCATTACCCCGTTCTCTTTCCTTTCTCCTCTGACACTTAATGCCTATGAATCGGAATGCAATGAAATTGCGTTTAGTATTTTTTTTCTAATGGTTATTCAACAACTTTTTAAGTGAAGAAAAATATGAGTCGTTTAATTTCATTTTGGGCTTTTTAACTTTTCCCCCCATGTGTATGTCTTCTTTCTGTTTGCTAAACAGTAATTGCCGATCTTCCTGGCCACCTTTAATACTCCCAGCTAATTATCCTGAAATAAATCTCTTTCAAGCCGGCATGCCAGCAGTTCTGGGATCCGAGAGGCTCTTTCAGTTCCTGGCTGCCTGTCACTCAAATGGGCCTCAGCTGCAGCTCCGAATGATGAGTATTAACCTCCCGCTGGGAAGATTCGCCCAATCTCCCCACTTCCAACAGCAGCTCCCAGGACCGCTCCACACTCCTACCTGTTAGCCTAAGCTGGGATTTTCTTTTGCTAACGCTGTGATTTTGCAAAGTGGAAGTGGATTCCTGGGAGAAAGACCCTCAGTTAACCTTCTCCTAATTGCCATTCAAGATGGGAAAAGGAGAGGAAGAAGGTGGCTGTCCCCAAGGGAGGAGGGCCAGGGAGTGGCTTGCAGCCTGGAGTGTCTCCATCCCCACCTAAGGTTTTCTCTGGTGAGCCCCTGCTCATGGGTGTCCTTTAGTGTGGACTTTTGGTGGCTCCTTCTTCCATCGTTCCCCACCCAAGCACGGCTCCTTCCTTTCGGATTTCCCTCTTATTAGCAAAAGTCACAGGTCGGTTGACCCACAGCCTTCAGAATTTTGTAGCTTAGTCTTATTTGTCTCTGCCAACTGAGGCAGGATTCTCCCCTCACTGCAGTGCTGCTCCCTGTCTACATGCCTCCCTCTGGTGAGCAGAGAACGTGACTGAGACAGGTCCCAAAGCACCCCGACTAATACAGCAAAGGGTCCGGTGCACCTGCCTGGAGTATCTCAGAGGGTCGATTTAGTGAACTCAGTGAACGTGAATAATGCATCAATTTTGGTTCCAAATATGATGCTACCTCCATAGATTGATTTCTTTGAAACCTTTTCTTGATATGCTGGGCAGACTGAGTCTTTATTCATCTATTGCCAGTTCCTGGCGGCTGGCAGATATAGTCACAGTGACCTGCTTTGGTCAGTGTGTGAATGTTAACCAGGGGCTTTCGCCAATGAATGTCACTTCCAGGCTCCTTTCCTCCTGCTTTATCTGCTGGCAACCGTCCACAGAGTGGCTGTTCCATTAGCTTGGGGCTGGGAGTGAGAGATCCCAGTTGGTCTGCCACAGACATATGGTGTGAACAAGAAATAGACCTTTGTAGTTTCTTACCACTGAGGTTTGGGGTGTTTTAAAGCATTGTGGTATTACTTAACCTTTCCTGACACATACACAAAACAGAGATATATTTCTCAATATCATTGTGAGGTTTCTTGAATCAGTCTTTAAATCTATAATAGTGATCACTTTCTGAATAAATGTATATGTATATTTTTTACTTATCTGGCCTCTTATTCTTTTTAATGTTACAAACCAGATATGAGGAACACAAATCCTGGTGAAAGAAAAAGGAAATGTCCCTGTTTAGATACTTACAATAAATAATACATACTATCATTAGCACTAAACCAGTGAGTTCACTCAAAGATACCCTGAACATTGCTGAGAGAGACCTGTCAGAATATTAGAAGAATCCATTTCCACACTTCAACTTTGACACAACTCACAACAAAATGTGAGTCTTGGGCTTCCTGTCAGTCCATCTTGCTCCTGGACCTGTGCTCCAGGGAAGCCCTTGGACTTCTACTACATTGTGTCCAGAAGGACTGCTTTCTAATGTTCTTTGTGACTTGAGCTTTGTGGGAGGGTTGAGTACAGGAGCTCAGTAGATGTTGCTCAGCGTTCACCTCCTCTGGACACTTCTCGGTTCCTGGCCTGGATTATTTTCATCTGTCAGCCTTTGGCCGGGGCTCTGCCCTAAAACAGAGTGCTATTTGTTTTAATTCCAATGATTATTTGTTAAACAGTGAAATATTTGATCCCATGTGGGTCTTGGGTTTTCCTTCCCTAAGAGTGTTCCAGCTTCAAACTCCAGCATGTGGGACTCTGAACTGCCAGAGGAATCCTTTGCTGTTGAATATTGCCTGCCTCTATAAATTATCTCCCTACGACCTGCCATGACAGTTATACAAGTGACCTTTGGGTTTCCCAATTTTTGAAAAAAATATGTATGACATTGAAATGCACCTCACCCATCGAAATGTATTGTGAAATCACCAGGGATGCCAAAAAGTGAAGGAAAAAAAAATCAGTGAAAAGAAGAATGTGATGCCTTAGAGGGAAGACTTATTTTGCTAGGAAGAAGGCCAATGGTAGCTCTGCTACTGCTGTGCAGCCTTGCCAGGAGCACTTGCCTTTGCTGGGTTTCAGCTTTCCTGTCCACGAAATGCGAACGAATCTTTTCCTGTTTTAGTATTTTATGATTCTTGGATAGAAAAACTGATTAATAGTAAATCATATTTCCTAAATATGTTTCAAGATACAGCTATTTCTTCAGGAGCTTAGGAGATGCTTGTTCTGGCCTTTGGGGCTTTTCTTGGTTGGATTTTTATTTTTTACCAAGTTCCTCTCAACACTCTTATTAAATTAGCAAGTGTAGTTATCTCTACATCATGGCTGAGCTCTGCTAAGATTATGTAATTTGTCCAAAATTATATAGTCCCATTAGAATTGGAAATGGGTTAAGAACTCAGAAGTTCTAGTCCCCAGGCCTGAGAACAAAGGAGCCGATGGTGTAAGTGTGTAAGTTTTAACATCTGGATGAAGGAGAATTTAGATGTCCCAGCTTAAGAAGAGTGAAAGAATTTGCCCTTCTGAAACCATCTTTTCTTCCCTATTGATGGGCTAGATTGTGCCTACTCACATGGGTGAGGGTGGGTTCTTGTTACTTGGTCCAGTCCACTGATGCTAAATTCTTCCAGAGGCACTTTCACAGAAACACCCAGAAATGGAGTTTTTACCAGGCATACTGGTATCCCATAGGCTGGTCAAATTGTCACATATAATTAAGCATTGCGTATACTATGTGAAATGGTGTGATATCATTCAAAGGCAGACAGCAATAAGTTAAAGATGAGTAAGATAAACCTTGAAGAAACTACCAAAATAAAGAAATCCAATAGTATATATATATATATATATATATATATATATATATATAAAATATGTTTTATATATCTACATTTATAAATTAGTTATAAATAATTGGCTAAAAGAACAATTTAAATAATGTAGAAGAAGATGAGAAGGAAGGAAAAGGGAACGGATGGGGCAGATAAGAATCCAGGAGCATTATAGCTGACCACATCCAAACATACCACTAATCACAGTGACTATATGTGTTCCGAAAATCCCAATCAAAAGTTAGAAATTGTCTGATTTGATAAGAAATAACTCAAGACTAGAAAATCCACTTGAAATTAAGGACAAATAAGTCAAAAGCAAAAGCATAGCCAAGGCTATATTATGCTATCTATCACTAGCTGAAGAAACCAGAAGTAGGTCTCTGAACAAAGAATACTATCAACGCTAAAGGATGTCATTTCTTAGTGATGAAGATTACTTTCTCAAGAGGGTATCACGATCTTAAAGGTATGAGAAGCAAAATCTGGAGTAGCTGCAAGAAGTAGATAAACACACAATTATAGTCAGAAATGTCCATACCCATCTTCCAGTATTTAATACAACAAGTGGACAGAAAATCAGTAAGATTACAGGAGACTTGAACAATCCTATAAACAAACCTACTGTAATTGACATTTATAAATCACATTACCCAACAACAGCAAATTATATACTCCTTTTAAGTTTCCAAGGTACTCACCTTTTTACTAAGATAAATTATATTCCAGACCATAAAGTGAACCACAATAAATTTAATAGAATTCAAATCAAAGTATGTTCACATATCATGGAACAACTAAAATAAAACTTAACCACAGAAAGATGTTTAGAAAACCATAAGTACTAGAAAATTAAATAGTATATTTAAAAATATTTATAGGGTGGTGTGGTGGCTTGAATTAGGTGTCCCCCATAAAGTCATGTGTTTTGACTGCTTGGTTCCCAGCTGATGGCAATTTGGGAGGTGGCCTTGCTGGAGGAGGTGTGTTGTTGGGGGTGGGGTTAGGGGGGGTTCTAGCCATCTCCCTTTTGTTAGAGTTTGGTTCACTCTTCTGCTGCCGTTTGCCACCTGCTGTGGCAAAAAGTTGCTTTTCAGCTTTGCTCTACCATCTTTCCCCTGCCATCACGAAGCTTCCCCTTAAGACCGTAAGCCAAAATTAACTCTTTCCTTCCAGTTGTTTTTGGTTGGGTGTTTTGTGCCAGCCTCCAGAAGGTAACTATGACAGTCGAGTGGAAAGAATGTAAGAGCCACAGGGTGGGGAAGTGCACTGTGAGGCATTGTCCTCCCCATAGGAAGTGGCTGGTGCATTGATGACAGTACAGTGATTAATGGTATCCCACTGAGGAGGGCCCTCAGTAGAATGGAGTTGTGGGGGACGGGAATAAAAAGACAACCCAATAGGAATGCAACCAATAGATTTGCAATATGTTCATAATCTTTATTATTTTTTGAATATTAAAAAATTATTTGAGAGAGAGAGAGAGAGAGAGAGAGAGAGAGAGAGAGAGATTGAGAATGGGTATGCCACAGCCCTTTGCTATTCCATGCAAACTCCAGATGCATGTGCCACTTTGTGCATCTGGCTTTTCATGGATACTGGGGAATTGGACCTGGGCTGTCAGGTTTTGCAAGGAAGCACCTTTAACTGATGAGCCATCTCTCCAGCCCCAAGTTATTATTATTATATAAAGCAGACAAGGAATTATTTGAGAAAAGAAGGGGTTTAAAGAAAGAAGGATGGAGAGAGCTGAGGGCAACCCAATTTCACCAACAAGACATTGGATGATGGATGACATTTGGCAGAAGACAAACCACACCTAGCCTTCACACAGGTCCCAAATGAAACCTATGAGAAAGTGACAAGACAAACAGGAGACCAATCACCACAGCAAGTCTGATAACCCATGAAAGGTCAATGGAGACAGACACCAACGATACCAATTACAACCCAGGGCAAAGATCCAGAGATACTTAAGATCTCAACAACAAAGCAGACTCAAAACTCACCCACTATGATTCAGGGAACTGAGCAGTAGAAGGGGCAGATAGAATGTAAGAGCCATGATGGGGGAGAATATCCAGAGACATTGCTTCCCTCAGCAACAATACACAAAAGGGGAAGAAAAAAAAAAAAGAATGACAAACTGGCTACCTCTGGTGCAGTTCATGCCCCCTATCCTATGGACAGATCCAGAATGTGTACCGAGGAAGGGGAGAGAGAGGAGGGAAATGGGGACACATTCACAAGATTTGCTCATACAATGTATAAACTTATTCATAATAAAGATATTTTAAAAAAGGATGGAGAGAGGATCAAGTGAAGATAATAATAAAAAATACATTATATACATGTATAAAATTTATCATTTAAGAGCTGGGGATATGGCGCTTGCTTGCAATGTCTGATTGCCTGGGTTCAATTCCCCAGTACCCAGGTAAAGCCAGATGCACAAAGTGGTGCATGCATCTGGAGTTCATTTGCAGGGGTGAGAGGCCCTGACATGCCTATTCTTTCTCTTTGTGTCTCTATCCCTCTCTTTCTCTCTGTGTTTGCAAATAAATAGATAAATTTTTAAAATATTTGCCATTTAAAAATATTCATAGATCAAAGAAGTCATGATAAAGAAAACTGAAAGAATGTTTTATGTTAAAAAAAAAAGTACCATGAATCAGAACTTGTGGGGAACAGCTAAGGTCATCTGTAAAGGGTACGTTATAGTATTAGATGTCTATATAAGAAGTGACTAAAGAAGGCTATGAATCAATAACCTCAATTCCCAGCTTGAGAAATTAAAAGAACAAAAGAAGCTCAAAGGAAGGAGAAGAGAATTTTAAAATTTATAATAGAAATAACTTTTAAAAGATAAGAAAAATATTCAAGAACACATATTGAAAACCAAAAGTTGATTGTTTCAGGAATTAATAAAATTGATGTCTCTAGCCAGACTGATGAGGAAAGAAGAAGGGGTATAAGTTGTTAATATCAAGACCGAGAAAGTAATGATCAGCTTGGCCTAGAACTCTCTACTTAGCACAGGCTGGCCTTGGGCTCATGGTTCTCCTGTGCCTACCTTAAGTGTAGGTGTTAGGAGCATATGCTATCATCTCAGCTCTCACTGGGATTTTTTAGCTGGGTATCAAACTTTTAGAATGTCAGAGATTTTTCTCAGTATGTTAGCGATATTTCTAAATTACTGTCAGCCTTATGCTATTTCTGATAAGAGTCAGGGGTGAGTTTACTGTTCCTGTAATTTTTTTTTGTTTAGTTTAAAGAAGCCTAAAATGTTTCGCATCTTTTGGCTAATCATCAGTTTTATTTTTTTTTTCCTGATGTACAGGGAAGACTGATTGACTTTGTATTTGCTCTACTTGAGATTCAGGGTAAAAAGCTTCTTGAATTTCTGCTTTCTTTGTCTTTTGGCAGTGTTGGAAAATACTTACTATGCCTCTTCCCCATTCTCCTTTCTTCTGTGACAGTAGGCCTATTACTTAAATCTTTTCTTCTTATCCAATAAGTCTTGATTTATCTTCTGTGTTCTCTTTTCTCTCCTTTATTCTTTTTATCTTTCATTGCTTTGGTTGTTTCCTTCTGATTTTCTGGATCAGCAATTAACATTTTAGCTGTGTTTAATCTATCCTCAAAATCAACCATTGACTTTCAGTGGTTATTGTAGAAATTGACTATTAGACTTTTCCATCATGGTTTTAGCTTCTGAATATTTTAGAAACAGTTATTTTAAAAATCTTGTCTAAAGCTCTATTTTCTAGGCCCTGCGTACACCTTGTTATAACCAGGTGATCAAAAATTAGAGATAAATTTAGGATAGCATAAACATATCTTTCTCTAGACAGAATTTAATTTAGAAATTTAAAATCTTAGGAATATAAGATCACACACTGGTGAGATGGCTCAGTGGATAAAGCACTTGCAGTGCAATCCTGAGGACTTGAGTTTGGATCCCCAGGCCCCATGTAAAAGTCAGAAGTTGTGGTGGCCTTCTGCAATCTACAGACAGAAGAATTTCCCAGAAACTTGGTGAATAGAGTGGTGAATAATGAGAGACTCTACTTCAAACAAGGTGGAAGGAAAGAACCCACCTTAAGGTAGTCTTTTGTGGGCACTCACATACTGATTAGTTAATTAAAATTAATAAAGGAGTATAAGATCACCACAATTTAGCCAAGGGTGGATAATTCAAATCTGAATTTGAATCTTTGTGAGGAACGGGTTGTTTTTGATTCAACTTTACTTGTCAGATAAGGTTACGGGACTTCCATGCCCTAACCCAAAGCTTAGCATTTATCAGCTTTTAAAAGGTCTATTACTGTTGTATCTCTCAGACACCTTTACTGGAGTTCACTGAGACCCTGGAGTCTGGGGAAAAAGACATTAGGTTGACTTTTTAAAATATTTTATTTATTCATTTTCTAGCAGAGAGATAGAGAGAGAGATAGAGATAGAGATAGAGAGAGAGAGAGAGAAAGAGAGAGAGAGAGAGAGAGAGAGAGAGAGAGCATCAGGGCCACACCTTGTGGGTCTGGCTTATGTGGGTCCTGGGGAATTGAACCTGGGGCCTTGGGCACTGGAGGCAAATGCCTTAACCTCTGAGCCCTCTCTCCAGCCCCAGGTTGACTTTTATGGGTCCCCTTTCCCCCCTCAGTCTTGGGTCTGGAATTCTTCCTTGGAGTATCGTTGATGACAGCTGACTCTCATATGTCCCCTCACTTTTATGAATGTTTTCTTTATGAAGGTTCATCCAGATTACTTAAGTGTGCCAACACAAGCAGACTCTGCTATTATGTTGCTGTGGAACTCAGAAAGGAAAATTGTTTTGCATCTCTGGGCCTCGGTTTCTTATCTATACAAAAAAGATATTAGGCCGGAAACCTTCACAAACTATCTTTCATTAGTGTTAGCCTGTGCTTGATGCTGAAGCTGAGTGATAGATGGGTGGGCTGGACTGTCAGTTCCAATAGGAAGGTTTAGTCCTTCCTACTCAGCACTGGCATCCTGCTGTGCCAGGGCAGGAATCGTGCTCCATCCAGCTAAGGTAAGTAGTGTGGTTTTGAATTATGGCCACAACTCTGAAGCTAGAGTACTGTGAGGTTGGGGTCTAGCTCCCTGGAAATAAATTCCCTACTGGCCATGTTGGTATGAAATGTAGGTAGGAATATTCTTTCTCTCAACCCAGAAAAGGAAAGACTCCCCGGGGCTTCTTATCATAGCCAGAGGGAGAGAAATAAAGAGCAGGAATGTTGTTAATTTACTCAAACCCCAAACTCAAAGTCCTTTTGATGGGGCAGGGGCACCAGAAGAGACTTCTAATCAGGTTTCTGGAGAGCTATTTGGAGGGTCTGCCACTCATCTCTCACTGTCCATGAGCTAACACACACACACACACACACACACACACACACACACACACACACACAATCACACACATACCTCAAACATGTGTGGCTAATAATGACCACATTATGGATGGGCACATCTGGCGGAAAGAGTTTCCAAAAGGAATTTCAAAGCACTATTACTTTCCCTCCAAAGGGCTGGTTTATTCACAGTTTGTCTCAGGTTCTTTGATGTGGAGAGTTTGTAGAACACCATTGGGTTCTGATACCCTTTTGTGGGCTCTCAGCTCCGAGCAAAAAACAGTGCTTGCACTGCTATACTTAGATCTGGGTCTCCATCCTGGTTCCTCCACATTCTTGCAATTACACCTTGGGAAAACTGGTGAATTTTCTTGTTTCCTCACTACAAGGGTAATGAGAGGATTAAATGAGTTAATGTAGTAAAGCTGGTGGAAGAGTGAATGGTTGGCTGGTGTAACTGGTCTGTTAACCCCTTCTGGGTTGGGACCTCTTGGACATAAGCCATGGAAACACTGAGAGCAAGTGGACAGACTATAAGATGCAGGGTCCGAGGAGACGGCTTGTTGCAGTAAATCTATGAAGTCTTAGCTTGCCATTTCTCTAAGCTTTGCTAGAAAATAAGACACCTACACTCCCAGCTTCCCTACAGTGAGGAGCTCTGATCCACTGTGGGAGTGAACAGATTTTGCAAAAGCAGTAAGCACACTGCAAATGTGAGGGGCTGGTACTGAAGGTGAGGGGAGCAGACCCATGGCTCTTGTCGGGAAATGGAGTCTGCAGTTGGATGGGGAGGAGAAAAGCCTGGACTTTCTGCTTTAATCTCCCAGGCTGTTGAGTCCTGTCCACAGAAGGGAGCTGCCTATGATAGGGTTAGTTTTGTCTTCTTTATACCCAGGGTCTTGTCCTGGACACTGAATTTGACATCTAGCAGTGAGTGTGTACATCTGACCTAGTAAGGAAAAGCGGGCCCTTCTCCCAGGGGACAGCAGGAGAATTCAGAGTGATGACACTTGGACAGTCATCTGGGGTTGTGTTCAGGCAGTGGTTAGAGCCTCCAAGGTAGACACAGGTACTAAGCCAAACAAGTGAGGGGCTGCTGGATACCAACAACAGACTGTAGTCCCTCACAGTGTTGGAGGCCAGCAGTGTGAAACCAGCGTTCCTGGCACCAAATCAAAATGCCATCAGGTCCCACTCCCCTTGTTCTCAGCTAGGGTGGCTGTGGACACTGCTCGAGGCTGCATCACTGAACTTCTGGCCTCCACAGCACACTTCCTTTTCCTCCTGTTTTTCCTTCTCCTAAGGCACCTGCTCTGGTATTTGTAGTTTATCAAATAACCCAGAATCATGCCCTCGCCTCAAGGTCCTTCCCATGGACACATCTGCAAAGGCTCTTTCTCCAAACAAGGCAACATTTATAGTTCCCGGGGATTAGGATGGGAGGGTCACTTTGCAACTGACTTCTGATGGTAGAACAGGAAGTAAGCAGACCAGGAGACAGGCTGACACAAGGGGGATCCCTGGAACAAAGGCAAGAGGAACTGGGGATGTGTCCTGATGGAACAGAGAGCATTAGACAGGGTGTGAAAGGAAACACATCTGAGAGGTGAATAACCAAGAAACCTTCATAACTACCTACCCCACTGTAGAAATTGAATGAAATTCACCCAAGACTCGTGTGTTGAAGGCTCTGCTCCTGACCCAGGGTGATGGTCCCGTTGAAAGATGGATGGACCATGAGAGCATTCGTATTATCTAATCACTGATGGAATCCTAATTGAATGGCATTATTGGGGGAGGTAGAAATTAGGAGAGGGGGCTAGCTGGGGGGGACTAGTTGGAGCACACACTGGGGCGTGTGCTTGAAGGATATATCTTTGCCTGTCTACTCTCTCCCTCCCTCCCTTCCTCCTTCCCTTCTTCCTGGCTGCCACTAGGTGAGCAGCTTTCCTCTGCTATGTTCTTCCTCCATGATGTTTCCACCTTACAACAGGCCTAAAGTCAACAACAGACTGGAACCACTGAAACTGTGAGTCAAAACAAACCATTCCCCATACCCCCAGTATCCTGTGATGGCAAAACAAGCTGATGTACCTACCAAGAGCCAAGAGTTGTGCTAGGGACAGAAAAGGAAGCAGAATGGCGTTTGTACCCACCAGTGAATGTGCCAGTGACCGGACTGCTGTGAATGTTTTCACTCAACAGGGGAGGTCTGTGGTTCTGATAGAACAGGTGCCCAGGCTATTAGAAATGGCTGAGGATGGCATCTGGAAGCATCTGGAAGCAAGGCAGGTGGGAATAAGGGCTGCCCCAATTCAGTACAGAGGGAGGGACTGATTTCTATGAGAGGCTCTCAGCCTTAGCTGTACTTCTGTCACGTAGGGAGCATTTAACAAATCCTGGGCTCTATCCCCAGACATTCCATTTACTTGGTCATTATGGGCCTCAACATCTATACTTTTTCGGCTTCCTCGGTGATACTAGTTTATAGCCAGAGTTGGGAACCAGGGCTGTGCTTTCTTTGAGATAAATGCCTCATGATTTGGGTTCTGGCTACAAAGTAAGGCTCTGTGAGTTTCTTTAAGCTGTGTTACCTGGACATATTATATGACTTCTTCTAGTCTTTATGTACTCATCTATAAAATGGGGACAATATTCTTACCTTATACATCTCTCCAACGATTAAAGAATATCAGGGAAGAACTGACCATGTTAGCTGGTATTTGGGGAACACTGAATTTGTATCTTTGGAACCTCATTGAAGTGGGGAACATTGTGCCTGTTTTATAGATTTGGAAACTGAAGCTTAGATACACAGCTTGTTCTAAGCGACATTTTTTAGCAGATTTAGTCCAGACCTCTTTTCATGAGTTTCAAGTGTTTCTGACAGTGGTGTGTTCAGGCTCACCTCTTTAACTTCTATTTCCTTAGAGTAGGAAGGAGCTGACACCCCTGTGCATCTAAGACCATGGTTCTCCTTCAACACCTAGATATTTGGGATTGGAGAAAAATCCATCACACCTTCATTCTTAGCCTCACATCTTAGCCTGAGATTCAGTAGGTATAAGGCTGCCGTAGGGGTACACTGGCTGAATAATGCCCCTGAAAAGATACGCACCCCCATCCCTGCACCTAGTGTTATGTGGTCTAGTCTTTACAGGTCTGATGGAATGAAGGACCTTGAGATGAGATTATCTAGGACTATCCAGGTATACTCTCACTGCCATCACCAGAGTGGAGACAGAGAGAGAGAGAGAGAGAGAGAGAGAGAGAGAGAGAGAGAGAGAGAGAGAGAGAGAGAGAGAGAGAACTTACACAGAGGAGAAAGGAAAAGGCCATGTGATCACAGAGGCAGAGATCAGAGATCAAGTGATACAGCCAGAAGGCAAGGAGCGAACACTGAGATCGTAAGGGATGGAGTCTCTCCTGGACCCTGATAGCATCTGGAGTTCAGTCATGTGACTGAGTTTGGCTTTCTAGCCTGTAGAACCAGGAGAGAACACCTTTCTATTGTTTCAATCCATCACATTTTGGTAATTTGTTAAAGAAGCCACAGGACACGAATACTGGAGGCTCTTCTTGGACAGACTCGGATAGGTGGTGCCTTCGGGTCACAGCAAACCTGATGGGGCTATGCTCACCCCTGATCCACACGGGGGGCTTGAAGAGTCCTAGAGGAGAGCTTGCACCTGCAGCTCCCAGGCAATGCACGGAATCTGTCACCTCGTCACATCCCTTTCCTTCCCACCACTAGAGCTGTGGGCAGAGCCAAGAGAGCTGATAGCTCAGGTCACCCTTGCTGGCCACCTGGTTGACATTGAGAATCCCCAATCAACTGTACCCCAATCTCCCTAGCCCCACTGCTCAAGGGCAGTGCTTTCTGGAACAATTTTACTTCATGTCTAGAGAACAAAGGAGAAACCAAATGCCTTGCTTTGGAGCAACCCATATGGAACAGGCCAGGGAAAGCAGTGACAGGATAATTACTTAAATATCTGCTGCAAGGATAAAGGCAGCCTCTACCTCCAGCTGGAGTTCAGGTTCCCACAGGTCATGGAAACAAAGCGGGGGGATGGGAGAATTCAAGAGCGACAGAAATGGAAATGCTTAGGAAGGTTTGCCACTGTGGGCAGGAGAGGGAGGGAGGAACCCTTCTGCGGGAAGAAGCTGATTTCTATAGGCCAGGTCTGCTTGGAGCAGCTCCCTATGGTCCACCGTGGAGGCTCATGGGATGTATCAGGGATCTGTGTGTGAGGTGGTACTGAGGCCAACACTTGAAATGAGCCTGAGAGCAAAAGGTCCCGGCTCTTTGTACCTTCCTTTCTCTCCTGCCCCTGAAGCCTTGCCCTCTTCCTGGCCATGCCTCCTCATGCTTCGGTTTCTGCTCACTCAGCACCCTAGTGAGGCCCTGTTCCCATGGGACCTTCTGCACCCACTCCCACCACATTCTATTCTCTTGGAATCCCTAGTCTGCTGGCCAGTGTTGACCTCACCTCCTTAATCCTAGGGAGCACAAGTTTTTCCCATTATAAAGTTTTTCGAATTTGGGCCTCTTGCTTTGTAGTCAGTGGGCATGTCCAATGGGTGCATTAGACAGGGTTATCTAGAGAAAACAAGCCAACGAGACATGAGGCCGTTGGAGGCTTTAACAATTGTAGGGGTGAGCACGTTCAGAACTCTATAGGTGGAGGCTGGAAACCCAGGTGGGTTGTCAATGTGGTGACAGTCTAGCGACAGAATTTCTTTCTTTTCAGGAAACCTCCGTCTGTGCTCTTAAGATGTCAAGTGATTTGATGAGGACCACTCCATCTATGAAGGATAATCTGCTTTGGTCCAAGTCTACTAAATTAAGTAGTACATTTATTGTGTGTATTATATGTGGTACACGTATGCCATGGTAAGCATGTGGAGGTCTGAGGACAACCTTGACCTTGGAGTGTTAGTCCTTGCCTTTTTCTTTAAAATAACCTCTCTCTCTCTCTCTCTCTCTCTCTCTCTCTCTCTCTCTCTCTCTCTCTCCTGTGACAGCTAGCTGGTCTTTGGTATTCTCCTAATTCTACTTCTTATTGTCATAGATGTGTTGGGATTATAAATATATTTGCCATTTTAAGTCTGGCTTTAAATGGGCACTGATGAGCTGACCCCTGGTTACCTGCAGAGCAAACTTTGTGAACTGCTAAGACCTCTCCCAGCCTGTTAAGTATTAGTTTGATCTGAAAAATACCTGTGCATAAACTGGGGGTGGTGGCATTCACTTTTACTCCCAGCATGCAGGAGGTTGAGGAAGGAGGATTGCTGAGTTCAAGTCTAGCCTGGGCTACAGAGTGAGTTCCAGGTCAGCCTGTGAGAGCATGAGACCTTGCCTCCAAAACAAAATACACACACAAAAACCAAACAACTAACCAACCAACCAGACAAAAAATAATCTTCACAGAAACATTTAGACTCATGTTCGACCCACAGGATTAACTGTAGTAATAGTTGTTGATTTTCACTCCTTCAGCCCTTCCTTCAAAATATCACCTTCTGGTAGGTTGTGAGCTGGATTCAGGTAGGATCAGGTATCCATGGTGTGGAGCAGGTGCGTGTGTGTGGTTGGCAATGGATTTTTGGATTTGAGTGTTCCTTCAATTTTGCATTTCTTCTTAGGGAATCACAAGGCCTTTCTCCAGTTCCTTTCTCTCCTAATTTTCTCCTCTTCACCTTCCTGTCTTCTGAATGCCCCACCCCCATCCCTTTGATTTGGCTAATGCTCTATGCCTAATCACTTTAGCCAGCACTGGCAGTCTGGAGATGTTTGCAATCCAACCCAGGTCTGATTAGGAGCTCTAGCGCAGCCCCGGGCTACTCTAAGAATGTGTTGATTGGTGGGGGGTGGGGAGTCCTAGAGGGGGGCTAGTCGAATTGCCCACAGGATTCTAGGCCCTGTCAGGTCAGTAGTTGTTTGGTTCTGTCCTCCACCAGCTCTTACTGGGGTATTTGTCCTTGATTGTATGAAAGCATCAAGAACGCGAGGCCCCAACAAGCCGGCCAGTGTGGTTAGTACCACAGTCAGAGCAGCTGGACCCAGGGCATCCTGTTCTCTATGTGAGCTTATTTCAACCTTCTCCCAACTCTGGAATAGAGAGACAGAGAAAGAAAAAAAACCTGCCACATCTTCCTCTGGTTTCTAAACATTGCCTCATTTTCCCTCTTCAGGAGGTGAATTCAGCAATATTTATTCAATGATCTCAGGATTTAGGGTGAATTTAAAAGTCTTCAGTTCAAATTCCTCAAAGGATGTCACCAGTTTAAAAGAAATTAGCAGCCTCGCCTCCTGACTCAGTTTGCTCAAAATGACTCTGTATTGTTTTCTGGTCATTGTTCCCTAAATTATTTGCAATCACTTTCTTGATGTCTGTCTTGTCTGCACTTTGCAACAAGCTCCATCCAGGCAAGATCCACACATGCCACCTTTATGACAGCATCCATAGGAACAGACATAGCAAGGCCCTTCCTGCCCATTGATTGACTGTCTCTCGGTGGGCAAAGACATGCCACCCTACTTGGAAAATATAATTATGCTTCTAGATGTTTGTATATAACACGGAAGAATATTCATATAGGTGCATGGAGAAAATTAGATTCTGGGAGTCAAATCAAGACTCGGTGGTGAGTACAGCTCAGAGAGCCCTCAGGTGTTCATTCTCTTGTGTTGACAGGATATGAGACAACTCCACCTGAGTGTTCATCTTGAGGGAAACCCATACGAAACGAGAGCAGCTTGGATGGAATTGTGAAGACGTGTGCGTGTACTGTGCTATCCTGTATTTCATTAAAGGTCCTATGAATCAGGTTTCCTGGGTTTAGACTCTATGTGCCCCATGTGGATGCTGAAAAGCTTTCCACACAATATTTGCCAGGTTTCTGCCTTAGTATCTTCATCTATAAGATGGAATTATCTTTGTACTTGCCTCATAGACCTGTTGAGATTTTTTTTATTGTCCATAATGAGTTACATTGTTTAGTGGGCCAACAATGATTTGTTATCCCCAGTTCCCCAATGCCCCCCCTCCCCATCCCCAGTCAACTGGATATCCTCCTCCGTGGGCCGTCTGGATCAGTCTTTGTGGTAGGGGACCATGGATAGCCCAGTCTTCAGCCGGGTTCTCCTGGCCCAAGTGTGTTGTCACTGAAGGGTGCCATGCCTCTGGACAGTCTCCCCCACCACGGCCCTCACAATCTTTCCGCCCCCTCTTCCGCTCAGTTCCCTGATTCGTGGTGGGTGAGTATTAAGGCTGCTTTAAGGTTGTGAGCTTAGGGGTTTTTGTGTCGAGAATCGTTGGTTTCTATCACCCTGGCTTCTCCTGTGTTGTTTGAATGGCTGTGGCTGTGGGTCCCTTGTTCATCCCGTCATTCTCTGTGGGGCTCCATATGGATCCTCCACGATATGACTGTGGTGGCTCATCTCTTGCCAAAGACCTGTTGAGATTAAGTCAGATAATTTCTGTAAAGTTCTGAAACCAACTTCGGAGTAACTCAGTAAATAGGTCATCATTATTGCTTCCATTGATATGTAATGGTAGTTTTTTTTTTTCCCACGGTAGGAGGAGAGATGAACTTTTTAAGAGGAAGAAAAGCCCCATGACTAAAAACCTCATGGACAATACGGAGATGGAAGTGGGCCCTGATGTGAGTGAAATGAGTTGATGGTCCAGGGCCCAGGGCTTTAGGAGGAAGACGTGGAGGAGCTTGTGGAGAACACAGACAGTCATACGGTCGAAAGACGTGGAAGACACTGTCAGTCGCCCACTAGAAGCATCCATGGAATTGACTCATTTGGCATCTGGTTGCTTTCAACCATGTTTGCCTGGCATCTGCACAACTGGTCATTTCAATCCAAAAGTTCAGTCCAACTGACATCCGGGAGGGCTGGTGGCTTGCCTGTGTGAGGCTGCAGTCCCGAGTCATCATCTGGTCTGGCAAGCTATGGGCAGTAGCATCTGCCAATGCCCCCATGACAGTTATTGGGGTCATAAATTGGATTGCCCTGAAATTATGAGCAATGCCCAAAGCACATCAGATTTCAGCGGATGCTTGTAGTGAGACAGAACTGGTCAGAAAGTGCATTGTTTTGCCTCTCAGAGCAAACACAAATGCCTTGCATAAAGCCACAGTGCGGCAGTTATCAATTTTTAAAAATTATCTCCATTATTTATTTAGTGTGTGTGTGTGTGTGTGTGTGTGTGTGTGTGTGTGTGTGTGGTGTGTCACACATCCAGATGTCAGAGGACAACGTCAAGGTTTCTGTGCTCTACCTTCTTTGAGACAGGGTTTCTTCCCACTGCAAACAAACTGCCAGACTACAAATGAATGTCAGATTGGCTGGCGGGTGAGCTTCAGATTCTCTGGCTCTGGCTCTTATGGTCATAGGCACCTTGGGATCATGGATGCATGCTTCACTTTGTATCCTGTGCTGGGGACTTGACCCTAGGCTGCTGGCCTTGTTAAGTGTTATAGACAGCTTTCTCATTGCTGTGTAGAAAAGAATCTGACCCGAAGACAGTTGATGGGAGGAATGGGTTTATTTTGGTTCATAGACTCCAGAGGAAACTCCTTCATGGCAGGAAAAATGATGGCATTAGCAGCGGGTGGACATCACCTCCGCCATAGCACTGTAAGCCGGTTCCCAACAACACAGCTCCAAGAAAGTTTTAATTCCAAAACTGTCATCAGCTGGGGATCAAGCATTCAGGACACATTTTTATGGGGACACCTGGATCAAACCACTACAGTAAGCAAGACTTTTAATTACTGAGTCATCTCCTCAGCCTGTAGTTACCATTTTAATTTCTGTTTTAATTGATTGAGGTATGGCATTATCATATAAAAAGCAAAACTTTTACAGATTGCAGTGTGTTTCTCCATCCCAATAAACTTATTATGTCCATTGGGTTATTTGATCTTTGCAGCAACCCTGTGAGGTAATTTGGTGGATAAGGATGTTATTTATTTCATTTTTCACATGGAGGTTTAAGGACAGAAGATCATTATCCCAAGGTACACAATTGCAAACTGGTCACAATAATGACTAATATGTGTCATTACCATGTACTGGGTACCTTCGTAAGTATTCATTTAATCTTCACAGTGATTCAACAGAGAAGATGCTATTATCCCCATTACAAAGGTGGAAAATCCCAGGTTTAGGAAGATGGAATAAATTGCTCATGATTACAGCTGGTAAGTTTTGTAACTGAGGTGAGAACCCAGGAATCATTGTTACAAGACCTCGGTAAGCAAGCGCTGTGGCGTGTTGGACCACACACCATGACCTCAGTGACGCTTGGCCATTTCTTGTTTGAGCTATTGTCTCCTTAAGGCTCTCCCTCTCTTAGAGGGACAGAGATTTGATAAAATATAATAACACTAGGGGCAGATTTTTTCTTCTTTTAAATACTGATTACTTACCCATTTTCAAGCCGTGTCACCACCTGGAGAAGAAAATGTAGAAAGCAGGCTCACAGGCAGAGAAACAGGGCTGAAATAGTGTCATGCTTCTTTGGTGATTGCTGGCAGCTCCTGGTGGCTTCCTGCTCTGGGTAGATTTCCTGGCGGAGGTAGAAGTAAGCACATGAGTGCAGGTCTCCTGGGGTAGGAGAGCAGTACTGGCTGCATTTTTCTTTGTGAGCCTCAGAGGAGTGATTGCCGCAGCAGCTTTAAGATTGGGTAGGTGAGAGTTTTCCAGCCACTGGGCAAGCCTGCTTTCTGATGAGTTCTTCATTTGTAGGTTACTGAACTCGTGGGAAAGCTGTTTAAAAACTCTCAAAGAACAGTGGTTGAAAGCGTTGACTGAAAGCTAGAGGTCCTAATGGTAGCTCATGGATTAGTTTGGGATAACATGGATGCACCAAAAAGGAGGTGGCTTTGGAGAAAGCAGAGGCCACTGCTACAAAATGCAGACTGTTGCCATGAGAAGGCTGAACATACTTCCTTCTGGGAGTCAGTGGACCAAGAAATGATCACTGGTGCAATAGACGTGCCAAAACCTGGGCCGGGGGTGGGTATTCAATGGCTTTTAAATTAGCCAAGAAATTCACTCAGTGACAAGGAACCCTTACTGGAATTGGGATTCAGGGCAAAATCCTACAGGAACCAAAAACTGGGGCTCCAAAAAGAAATCCTCATTACCAGAGAACTACAGAGAGGCTAATCTCAATAGAATTTTGCCAAATTAGCAACATGTGTCTCATTTAACCTAGACTGATCTCACCCTCTGATGGAGATTCTATTTGCATTTTTCAGAAGGCAGTGAGAGAACTCTGGTCATTCCAACTCCACTGATGAATCACAGGCCAAAGGCTGATATCCCCCTTCAGCTACAATACATAAAGGGGGGGGGCAACCTTGTGGCCTCCTGTGCTATCCATAACCCCTTGACACATGGATTGATCCAGTGTGCCCACCGAGGAGGATACCCACTGGATTGGGGACGGGGGGAGGGAAATGAGAATATAAGCACAATATTTACTCAATCAATATATCTAATTTTGGGCAATAAAGATAAAAATAAAATAAAATAAAGTAAAACCAAGAGGTGGCTGACTTTTGGTTCTGTGGCTCACATTTTCTTATTGATTAATAATGATATGGAGAAAGTATCATTACGTCAGTAGTAAATCTCAACCATGGAAGAGATTGCTTTGGGTTGGCTATGAATGGGGTAAGGAAGTGAGTAGGACTTCTTGGGGTTCTTGGTGACCTCGCAGGCAGGCAGGACATAAACTCACATAGCTCCATGGGGAGTTACCTTGTCCTGAGTCATTCTGCAATCCCATCATATCATCAAACTTGGACAGTGGAAGAGAATGAGACAATGAGAGTCTCCAAATTTCCAGTTACTTCTGCCTAACGTGACATTCATGAGCTTTGATGTATTAACTCAGGAATTTCAACTCTGAGAGTTTAACAGTGCGTGTGCGTAGGTGGGTTGGCGAGCCAGGGCCACCAGGCACCTGTTATAGTGTATATGCCAAAGAAACAACCAAGTGTGTGCCGGACTAGTTTACTTGGCATCTTTAGAAAAATAGGTTCTGTTGCTGAAGAGAATTTTGTTGATGACAAACTAGAACTGATGACCACATGGACCCGTGTGTGAAAGACATTGTCTCTAAAGGAATGGGTTTGGGTTTGTATGTTAATCTTTTAGGAGGGTAATAACACCTCTCTCTATGTAGGCACATAGGAAATATTTATTTAATTTTTATCAATATATAAAATTATCTAAATAATATAGCATTAACACTCATAAAATTTGCTAAAAAAAGAACACTCGCTGGTAATCTCATCGTTTTGATATCACAACTTTCCCCCTTTCCTTCCTTCCATCCTGCATTCCTTTTTCTTCTTTTTTCCTTCCTTCTTCTTTCCTTCCTTCCTTCCTTCCTTCCTTCCTTCCTTCCTTCCTTCCTTCCTTCCTTCCTTTCTTTCTTTCTTTTCTTTCTTTCTTTCATTGTATAGGTGAACGGGGTTTAATGTACCTCAGGCTGGCCTTGAACTCCAACTTGCTATTTAGCTATTTAACTTTGGATTCTTCTGCCTTCATGTGAGAGCCACCATTCTAGTGGTTGCAGAGCTAGCAATTGAAACCAGGGCGTCATGCATCCTGGGAATATACTCTTCCAACCCAGTTACATTTCTGGCCTTACAACTATTCTGTGTTTGATGCCCGCCCCCCCACCCCCCAACATTGGCAAATGCATTTTTACCTGATCAAACTCCAAGCTACACAGACTTCCAGTGACCCAATTCCACGCACAGACTGGAAACAGCTTCAAGAGTGAATACCCGGATGGATGAGTAAGAAGGAACATTTGAGAGATCTGTATCATCTCCTTTTTCTGCAAGAGAGATGATGGCAGAAGCTCTGGCGTAGAGTTACCTGGTGACAGAGATGAGGACAGCTCAACTGAGACTTCATCCATCCCTGAACCATACTAACCAACCAACAGTGTTTCCGGAAGTTAGTCCCAAGTCTTTCTACCAACACCACACACTTTTCAATTTAGCTTTTACTATATACATTGACATACCCATGCACGTGTGTGTCCATACTGATAGATATGTATATTTACAAGCCTGGATTCCTGTGTATTTTTTTAAGAATCTTAATTGTGACAAATTTCATAAACAATAGTTAAAAACTATAAAGACTTGAAAAACATAGTCATGGGACTATGGAATTCGACAGTTTTCAAAAAACATATTTCTTTCCATGTCTCCTAAAAAGCTTTTTCTTTACACTTGTAGGTTATTTGTGATGTAATGTCACTGCCTGGCAATGTGAAAACCCCCTTGCTGCCAGCAAGTGCAGCTCAGAGGAATGACAAGAAGAAAGCCCTTCGGCATAAGATATGACAATGGATATTAATTTTTTCACAAGCAAAACTGAAATTTATGTCAACTCTATTGAATGGGGAAACTACATTTGTTTATTTATTTGGTCTTAAGTGGTAACAAAAGTTGGTTTTCCATGGGAGGGTGTGGTAGTTTGAATGTCTAACAATAGATTCAAAAGTATAAAAGTTTTTCTCCAGCTGTCTGGCTGGAGGAGGTGTCACCTTAGCCTGGCCTCCTAGGGCATTTCTAAGGTGGATGTACAATTCCAGTGATACATATGTAAAGAGCAGTGGGAGCTGAAGTCTGGTCGTCCTGCTGTTTGTTGAAGTTAGAGTGTGCTTTCTTGCTTTGGAGGGGCTGGGTTTTCTCTCTCTGTTTGGATCTGTGAAAGAGGCCAGCCTTTGTCTTCCTAATTAAACTTCCCCTGGATCTGTTACTTTAATAAATATTTTCCTCCAAAAAACTGTGCCTGGTTTGAAGATTCATCCCTGTGGCATGTGGCTGACTATGACACAAGGGGATTCCATTTTTCTTTCTCTCCCTTTCTTCTTCCCTCCATTCTCTCCTTTCCTTCCTTTCTCCCTCTCCCTCCCTCCTTCCCTCCCTCCCTTCCTTCCTTCCTTCCTTCCTTCCTTCCTTTTTTCCTCCCTCCCTTCCTACCTACCTTCCTTCCTTCTGAAATAAATCTCGATATTTAACATTAACCTTTAGCAGATGTCTATAAAGTATTCACCATCTTGCATTGCTTAATACATGTAGATTAAAGCCTCTTCCCTTTAGGTGTGGTTAGCTATTATTGTACCAATGGATAATTACAGGTGAGTGAAGGGAATAAAGTCCTCTAAGCAAACTTACCTTGGAGATAGACTGTAGAAAATTTGGTGGGGATTTTCTCCATAAACTGAAAATAAAAGATGAAACCTTAAAATATTTGTCAAAGGCAAGTACTTTTCAAATTTTGGATCAATTCCTTAAAACAACACTATATGTTATTGTAATAGAAAATACCTTCTTGAACTTCTCAATTCAGGAAGAATTGTGTGTCTTAGGCCCATTAACACATCATCCTAAAAGCAGGTGCTTAATAAATAGTTCTTGGATGAATAGATCTCCTTTGTTCAACTTTCTGTGCTGAAACCCTCCAAAATAGGCCTTTTGTACCTGTCAGTGGGATGGGGTTATTTTGCAGTAACAAAGTAGCCCTAACATCCTTGCTTTCCACTCACACTTTGTCTGTTGTGGGCCAGCATGGAGGCTCAGCCCCTCACTTGAGGGTGATTTCAGCTGGAGATTTCTTCAACATGCCCTCTTGAACCATTGCTGCACAGAGAAAGAATGGAAGGCATTGTGCTGTCTTTTCAGTGTTCTTCCCAGAAGAGATGCTCGTCATTGACTGCCTTGGTCCAGGCCAGTCACTCAGCCATACTTAGGTCCCACCCTACCAAGTTGTCTATAAGGAGGAAAATCCAAAGCAAGAACCATCCTCTCACGACCACACGTTTCTATGACAAGAGTGGTCATTTGCTTGGACTTGTCTTATGAAAACTCTAACCTGATTTTACTGGTGGTCACATTTCCACATTTAGGAGACACAGATTGGTTGCTGGTACCACTGTTAGAAGGAGTGAAAAGACCTCATCCCTGAGTTCTTTTCAGGAATAATTCCTATTTATTTAAGCCTTTTAAAGCTCTCTATGGGATGGGGGTGGGGGTGGGCTTTTGAAGTTTGATTTTAGAGTGAATGATTTTACAGAATAACTCGGAGACTAGATTGGGTGAGATAGTGAAAATAAGATAAAATATGGGTTTAAGTCAGGAAGAGGTCCATTTGAACTTATTTTGTTCTTTTTGTGTAATTTCTGGGAAGTTACTTTTCTGAGGTTAGATTGCTTTCTCTGAACAATGGGGACATACATATTTCCCACCTTGCAGGCTGTGAGGCTGTGGCACAGAAACAGGGAAGGGTGTGAGCTGCACTGCACAATGGTTAGACCCTATAGGAGTTTTGATTAATATTACCTAGCTTTTTAAAAAAATCTTAAATATATATTTATTGTCCATAATGTGTTACATTATTCAGTGGGCAAACAATGAGTTGTTATCCCCAATTCCCCAATGCCCCCCATCCCCATCCCCAATCAGCTGGATATCCTCCTCTGTGTACCATCAGGATCAGTCCTTGTGGCAGGGGGCCCTGGATAGCCTAGTACTCAGCCCAGACCTCCTGGCTCAAGTGTGTTGTTGCTGAAGGGTGCCATGCCTCTGGACCATCTCCCCCACCACGGCCCTCACAATCTTTCCGCCCCCTCTTCCGCTCAGTTCCCCGAGTCGTGGTGGGTGAGTATTAAGGCTGCTTTAAGGTTGTGAGCTTAGGGGTCTTTGTGTCGAAGATCATTGGTTTCTGTCTCAATGGCTTATCCTGTGTAGGTTGAATGTCTGTGGCTTAATTTCTATATTTTGAGCCACAGGACAGGCCTAGGAATATCAGGGCACTGTTATCATGTAAGGCTGATACCATTTTAATGTAAACAACTTGTTCTTGTTTGTTGCAAGTCATGGATTAATTTTTCTAAAATATCAGTTTTATTAATTAAATTTTACCATAATCTGTTTCAAACTTCCTTCGGTTATAAACTTTCTCCTCTTAGTTGTGATTCAGAGTGATTTAGTGGCTACCATCTGGGTACGTGGGCACTAAGAAATGACTTGGGTCCAACAGCTACTTCCAGAAACAGCTTCAGGCGAGCTCAGAAGACCTTTGCA